>BQNB010111287.1:0-22383 GCA_026074375.1 Tanacetum coccineum
GTCATGTTTAAGCCTTAACATTTAGTAACACGAATACAAGCATAAAAGCATTTAAAAACGAAACAAAACCTTTCCTAAGGATTACGCGATTTTCAATTAATCGAATAGTTATCAAACACTAAAATAACGACAAAGCAAATAATTAAACAAGAACATATAATCAAATATGTATATGCAAAGCAAGATATCATGATAGACTTAACAAAGGAAAGATCATATTCACAACTAGTATAGAAAACGTAGCATTAGTGGAGTTTGGGAGATGGAGAACAAGTTGGTAAAATAGTGGTTATAGAGGATTGACAAGGATGAAATGAAAATATCAAAATGTGTAGATAATTTTAACGAAGTATTTTTAAAATGCTCCTTTTTAAACAAGACCAAAAATATTTAAAACATTTGGCGGAAACGCCATGACCAAAAATTGACCTTTTGTTATTATTTTAGAAGTTGACAATAATATATTACCAATCCTTTGAGACTATCTTTACACGAAACTAGACTCAGCTATCTTTAAAATGGCGGGTGGCACAACTTTTAACTCCATATGGTTGTTTTTATACAAAATTCCCAAAATGACTTATTTTCTACAAAACTTGTTGTTCCAATCTTATACATGGCTAAAATAACCGAAACTCGACTTCTATAACTTGACATAACATGAAAACTTCCTAAATTTATTCTTAAAATATATACTTAAATATCAAAGACACACTTGGTCTAAATGAACCGTGGAACCGTTCTTTATGGGTTTTGCCAAACACTAGTTTTGACCCGTTTTAACCAAAACAATAACTTATTACTTTGACCCGCTTTGAAAAATACTTTTAAAACTACAACAAGACATCATTACACTTCATCTTTACTTGAGTATTTCAGATGAAACATTCAAGTTGTCAATCCCACTTTGATGTGCATAAATTTTATGACAATATTTGTCAAAACACTTATCTAGCATACTTAGTTCTTATTTTTAAGGTTTTATTAAGATATTGAGATTATACGAGAAGTTGAAATAGCAAATACAAAGAAAGATATGTATGGCTATATGAGGAGCATGAGGCCTAGCAAAAGCTCCATTGAGCGAAAACATGGAATCGACAAATAACATTGCAAACAAGAACTTATTTTCCAAAAACAAGCAAATGAAAATGCAAGATGTAAACAAGGGAAACAAGTAGCCATATAGCATATCACACATTATAATTATTATTTCTACTAATATGAGTTACCGAAGCATTTACAAAAATGCATTTTAGACAAAGCTATGAGTTATCCCAAACACTCCTTTTGAAATCATATAAATATTTTTAAGAGCCTAAATTGACAAATGAGCGAATGAAAGACATGATAAGAAAGACACATATATTTCACAAACAAACAAGCTTAAATATGATGAGAAATAAGAATATAATCAAGATATATAAATAATGCAAATAAAAGCAACTAGACATTTAACATATCGTACGAAAAAATTCATTTTGCCTTGTGTTGAATAAGACGATGTATATCAAGCTTGATAATGGCCAAAACAATTTAATGTCAAAGAAGGATGTATCAATGTTCAAAGAATACCAACTAAAATTCCCTGACTCAAAAGTTTGAGTTTTTATGTTAATACGAAACTTGAAATTTTAGACACCTTGTATTATTTTGTAAATTTGACTTACTTAGACCTTTATCAAATACCTCTAACCAATTTAATTGGAAGGTAGACTCAATTCTCTTCGAAACGATAGGTGGCACGACTCGTACGGACTTACGGTTAGTATTTTACGAGCTTTTAAAGTTGATCAAAATTTCGCAGGTTCCTTTTCAAATTGGAACCAACTGTGTTAACAAAGGGAACCGCGGGTCTGGTCGAATTTTCCAAAAACGCATATTTAGCCCCGACAAAAAGGTTTAACACTTGGTAGGCTTTGAGGTAAACTTATATAACAAATTTTGATAATTATTGTAACACCCCAAAAATGGGTCGCAACGAAAAGATGTCCAGGAGTGTTACTTCATAATACAATAACACAAGATATAAGAGAACGACCTCTAAATGAGTCGTTTGAAAGATAATCTCGTTGATTTAATTGAAATTTAAATAGTTATAACATTTGTCCTAAAGTTGCATCAAGACGAAAGACTGAAAATAATACAACGAGATTGATAGTTTGAATGCAAGTAAAAATCCATGAATAAAATCTTGAAAAGTTTAGACTCCAATGGACATCAAGAACGTCAAGCAACTTATTCACCTGAGAAATACATGCTTAAAAGTGTCAACATAAAGTTGGTGAGTTCATAGGTTTAAGTAAGTATAAAGGTTGGACCGCAAGGTTTTAAAGTATGTATTGCATGGTATACAATATTCAAAACAGTAATTATTGCATGGTATACAATATTCAGAACAGTAAATATTGCATGGTATACAATATAAAAAAAAGTAATTATTGCATGGTATACAATATCCAGAAAAGTAAGTATTGCATGGTATACAATATCCAGAAAAGTAAGTATTGCATGGCATACAATATCCAGAATAGTAATTTTTGCAAAGCTACTTGCGTAAATAAGTAAAAACACGCAATGTATCTCACCACGAGATTTGTAAAATAATTGTAAACAAGTTAGAACGGGGCTATAAACTCACAAAGTCTTGAAAAGTAATCGCAATGTTATAAAATAAACGAGCATGTAAACAAGTTTGTAAACGAGTTTGTAAATGAGCATGTATTCTCCCCCAAGATATTTAAAAAAAAGTAAAATAGGGGCCATGAAACTCACCTCAAATAATAGTAATATCAGCAATGAAAAAGAAAGTATCGTTGATTTTAGAATAATGCAATCGAAATAAAATAAGACAATGTGTTTTATATCGTTATATCACCACCTAATAGTTTTAGTTTTAGTTTATAAGTCGAAACGATGTTTGTGGTAAGTTCCCTATTTATTACTTCTACAACGCTAATATATATATAGTCTACTTAGTTCATAAAATAATATTTATAAAGTTTAAGACGCGCATAAATATTATATAAGTATTACTACATTATTTTCTATAGTTTTTATAGCTCAAACGGACCCGAAAACACCACTTTTTAATCCTGACAGCTTTGACACTTAGAGAAAATATGTGCAGGAATTTTACTAACTTTTTATAAAAGTTGTCTAGTTACAACGGAGTATATCTCACTCATTTTACACTTTCGGGCTTAAAAAACTCATACTTATTTTACTGAAAAATCATTCCGAGCAACTTTCTAGTTTTACACTTTAGCCTAAACGGACACGAAAGGGGTCAAAATTACAAAAACTGAATCTGCTCAGATTGTATAGAAAAACTGTCTTTGTCGGTATTGTTACTAATCTTGTTTTCACCATATCTCCTTCGTTATATGTCTGTTTTTCGAGTTCTTTATATGCTTGGAATCGTATTGAAGTGTACTAACATATTTTTAAGGTTTTAACTTGTCAAAGACTTCCTATATTTCTGTTTAAAGTAGGTTGTTAAGGGGAGTGTTTTATACACTTCAAATCTATAATTTTTACCTCATTTTTACACAACAACAACCTCTAATCTAAACACGTCCACCTCTTACACAATCAACAACATCCAACTAACTTAATCCCATCTAACTCTTCACAATAATATGAATAAAACTCCAAGAACATAAATAAATTATAAAACTACATAAGCTAGTTTATGAACAATTAATTTAACAAGAAGATTAATAATTTAACTAGCACTTGTAATATGCCAAAATAAATATTTTCAAGAGTTTCAACATATTTAATATTTATGTTACATCTCTTTGCAAGTATAAGTATGCTTATGTTTGTTCTTGTTTTCTTAAAAGCTTTTTAAAACAAAGATCTAAGTGGTGATATAACATTGAATATAAGATGATCATATAAAAATAATTGTTATGAAAGTATGAAGAAAATACGATAAACCTTGGATGAAGATGAAGTGGCAAGAACAACAAAACTAGCTTAAATCAAATCCCAATTTGTTTGATATCTACTTGAACCCTTAAACACCTTGGATAATCCTTGCTAAAAATTAAAAACTATCTTTCTTCCTTGTTCTTATGTATGATCGGTTGCAAGAGAGAGCACAAGAGAGTGTATTATTTGTTTTTGGATTTGAGAATTATGAGGACAAGTCTTACTAGTCTTTTGTACTCAAACCAAGCATGAGATTTAACACTTGTTTAATAACAGAGAGCAAACTAGGATTTGACAATACATAAGCATGCATGTATGCGTGTATATGGAGGCAAAAAAGAAAGGAAAGACAACTTTATTGGTGGCTTGCTTGGTTAACCATTAGATCTTGTGTTTCCATAGAAGTCTCTTGGATAAAAGATATATTATAAAAGAAAAAGATGGCTAAGTGGCTTATTTAAGGAGGGGGGGTTATGGGTGTATTAGAGGAGTGAAATAATCAAGTTTTTGGGTATTAAGTATAAGTATGGTAATGTGGTTAAATATAGAAAGGTAAGGTAGTTTACATGCATGCATAAATACTAGAAATGCAAAACGTAAGCGTTTTACGTAAAACATAAAAATAAAATATGAAAAGTTATAAATTATCTTCGTAAAAATTATATAACACTTATTTGACGTAAACTTTTATTTTTTTAATGTCGGTTTAGGTTGATTGTTGATTTTTCGTTTACGCGATTTAACTTAACGGTTGAAAATAAAAGTAAGCGCGTAAAGGTTCAAAGTAGATAGTTTTGAGTTTATTGACGTATATTGGCCTGAAAAATACGGATTGTCACAGTCTTCCTGTGTTAAAAGAATTTCGTCTCGAAATTCAGTTTCCCATGACAAACACATTTTATGGATACGCACAAAAAAAATTATTTTCAGGGATAAGTGTAGAAATTTTATTTTGATAAAAGTTTTAAGGTGACTACTCTCAGCATGGCATGGTACTTCCTGAATTAAAAATAGATGATCAGGCTATGTATAAATGAGGACTAACGATGCAATGCTCATTTTCGTCAAACTAATGTTATGTAATAGGTTATATCAAATAGTTTTATAGGATGATAAAATAATTCACAAGATGGAAGTAAGGTTGTTCATAGGATGCCAACAAAACGGTTTGCGAGATAACCATAAGATGGTTTATAAGACAATCGCCAAGTAACTCATGGGGTGATAGTAAAATAATTTATGTGATGATAACAAAACAGTTTCATAAAATAAGACACAATAGTTCATAAGATGATAGTAACGTGGTTTTTTCTTTAAATGATGACAAAATAGTATATAGGATATCAAGAAAATAGTTTATAAAATGATAGAAAATAGTTTGTAGAATGATAGTAATTTAGTTCATAGAATAATAATGAGATAGTCTATATATATAGTAACTTAGTTTACAAAACAATAATTGAGTAGTTTATAAGTGATGGTATCTTGGTTTATAAAGTAATAGTGAAATAGTTTATATATAATAGCAAAATAGTTTATGAGATGGTATCAAATTAGTTCGTAAAATGGTAGCAAGTTATTTTATACATGATAGTAAATTAGCTTATAAAATAATAGTGAAATAGTTATGTGTTGTTGTGTGGTGTTTATTTATGATAGTTCAAGTTTTAAATTTATATTTTGCCGACTTAACTAAAAAACAACGTTTAAAGCGGCAGTTAAGTGTATTGACGGTATGTGGTAGATTTCGTGTAGGTCGGGTTGTCGAACATTGAAGCGATGTTAAATTCTCTCAACTTTATTTATATTTTGGTTATTAATAATCTAAGTTAGTTCTATCTAAGACAAACCTATGTCATTGCCTATGTTAGTTCTAATCCCTATTTTATAACAGGTTAAAGGTGGGTTTCCACCTGAGAGAGGCACGGGTTTTTGTTGGCTGACTACAATCAATTTCAAGACACTTTAAACCACACAAGCAAATTAACAGAAGATAAAAGAGTGGTCGAGCTGTATGATCGTAAACTGTATTAGTATTTTAATCCCGATCAGAAGTTTTGGATTTGTTTAGTCAGTGCAATGATTACTTATCTCGAAGAGCCTTTTCATTCTTATAGACTCTAGGCGGACTTCATCCTAAGACCTAGACACATTAATTCTGTCACAATTAAAGCATCTGCATAAAGCATCCTTATTACTTGATTATAATCTTTCTTAGGGAATAAGCAATGGTGACATTGTTAAACCCTAGCTCATATAGACTTTACCCACTTACTGCTTAATGACAATTTATACTCTAGGTAGTTCACTGTTAAACTATCATGGAATCAGAACATTACTTGTTGAATTATCTAGATTCACCTACTAGTCAACATGTTTAATAAACCAAAGGCAGTTTCCGTTAACTAGTTAAGCCAGCAGCGTATCCTTAGCATGATTTTAGAAGGACAATACTTGGAGAGCTATCCTGACATCTAGATTACTTGGTCTGTATCACTAGATCTACTTGAATGATGGGTCGCATACAAAAGCACGTAAACAAGTATGAATTGATAAACATAAACAAGCATTCAACGATAAATTAAGCAATCGAGATATAAACAAAACCAAACATTCAGATCTTCATAATAATGGCTAATACCCAAAGGTATTAGCCTTCAAACATCATAATTAATACAAGAGTAATTGTTTTAGCCAAGGTAAACTAACCGAGTTAGCGAATGATACCAAAAACTGAACGATTACAAAAGTATAAGAAATTACACGCTATCTTCTATGGATTGGAATGTGTTGCAAGACCTCTTCTACTCTTTTTCTCTAACGGATTGGATACGGCGTATTAGAGTTTTTTGGAGGAGGGACCACGCTTGATATCTTCCAGAATCTTCACATACTATATATTGAATACGGCGTATTGAGATTCTCTGGATACGGCGTATTGAGCTTGTTTCCTTTGTGGTCTTTGGTGAGTGCAGGCACGGATACATCGTATCTTCCTTAATGGATACGACGTATTGGTAGTCAGAATAGTAATCTTCAAAATATCTTCATTTAAGCTCCAGAATGCGCGCCTTTTGCTAATATTCACCAAGTACTCCATAATTACTGCAATTCTCAAATATAAATGATTAAGTAACAATTATTTGCAATAGTTATATAAAATGGGTTAATTACATGAGATAAATGATGCTATAAAATAGACGTTATTTGATGTCATCAAATAGTTTATAAGTGATGGAAATTTTTTCATAAGGTGATTGTAAAGCAATTTTTTTTTCATGGTAATAATAAAATAGGTTATTAGGTAATAGCAAAATGGTTTATATTATGGTAAAAAATAGTTTATAAGGTAGTAGTTTACTAGATGATGGTAAATAGTTTATTACAATAGTAAAATAGTTCTTAAAGTGATAGTAAAATAGTTTATAAAATAATGGTTTATTAACCGATAGTAAGATAGCTTAATGATACTCAAATAGTTTATTAACGATAGTAAAAATAGTTTATAAAGCAACTGTAGAATGGTTTATAAAATGTTAGTTCATTTGACGAAAGTAAGATAATTATTAATGATTAGTAAAATAGCTTATCATGTGGTAGTGAAATGGTTTATAAAGTGGTTGCAAAAATGTTTGAAGGGCTATAATAGCTTAAGGAGTGGCTTGCATAAATAAATAGAGAGTTAAAGTAAAATCGACGAAGTGTTCACGACATATAAATTTGATAGATAATTTAAATCATCCACATGGTACAACGAAAGTTTAGAAGGGAAAGTAAAAATACAAATCTCTTTAGGGAATAATAGTTTAAGAAGGTTCTAACTTATGTTTCACTAGGTAAGATGAGAAGGTATCTCCTTAAGCATGAACCTGAATAGCATTATTAACTCGTTAGGCTACAATCTGCTCACTCTCCGCGTAACTCATTCTTTGTCTTATCGTTGGTATTTTCTTCAAAATCGAACGAAGTAAAAGAAAATAAAATAAGTCGAATTCCAAAAGTCGTGTTCCAAAGATGAAACGTTACAAGGTGATGGGTTAAAGTCGTGTTCAAACTAATCGACATGTTTCCATGTGACGGGTCACAAGATGGCGTAGGTGTTTCAACAGCATGAGGCGGGTGTTCAACTTGGAGTTGAATGATAAGGTAACTAGTGGGATCAACGGAATGTGACAAGTTTCAATGTTATGTAAAACGGTATTATGTAAAGTCATGAAAGAGTTTTAAGGACCATCGTGTCATTCACAATGTCTTGAGAAAAGTCCTAGTATTTATATAAATAACTTTTATATAAAACAAGTGTAAAATATACGTAAAGGAAAGGTAAGCACATATATAAGTAGTGTAAGCAAGTAGTGTATATGCACATGAGAAAGTTTTATGTGATGCAATATTTATGAAAACGGTTATAGTCTAGGTAAAATATGCAACCTAGTTCTCTATAACCTTAACTCTAGATACCAATATGTAACACCTCCAAAATGGGTCACAACGAAAAGATATCCGAGAGTGTTACTTCATAATACAATTGCACACGATATAAGAGAACGACTTCTAAACGAGTCATTTGAAAGATAATCTCGTTGATTTAATTGAAATTTAAATAGTTATAACATATGTCCTAAATTTGCATCAAGATGAAAGACTGGAAATAATACAACGAGATTGATAGTTTGAATGCAAGTAGAAATCCATGAATAAAATCTTGAAAAGTTTAGACTCCAGTGCACATCAAGAACGTCAAACAACTTATTCACCTAAGAAATACACGCTTAAAAGTGTCAACATAAAGTTGGTGAGTTTATAGGTTTAAGTAAGTATAAAGGTTGGACAACAAGGTTTTAAAGTATGTATTTCATGGTATACAATATCCAGAAAAGAAATTATTACATGGTATACAATATTCAAAACAGTAATTATTGCAAAGCTGCTTGCGTCCATAAGTAAAAACAAGCAATGTATCTCACCACGAGATTTGTAAAATAATTGTAAACAAGTTAGAACGGGGCTATAAACTCACAAAGTCTTGAAAAGTAATCGCAGTGTTATAAAATAAACGAGCATGTAAACAAGTTTGTAAATGAGTATGTAAACGAGTATGTAATGAGTTTGTAAATGAGCATGTATTCTCCCCCAAGATATTTAAAAAGAAGTAAAATAGGGGCCATGAAACTCACCTTAAGTGATGGAATTGATTTTGAAAAAATCAACAATGAAAGTCGTCACAAAAGACCGGTATGCAACCTATTTAGTTATAGGTTGATTTAGAATAATGCAATCAAAATAAAATAAGACAATGTATTTTATATCGTTATATCACCACCTAATAGTTTTGTTTAACTTTAATAAATTGAAACAGTGTTTTTTGTGATAAGTTCCCTATTTATTACTTCTACAACGCTAATATATAAATATTATAATATAAAAATAATATATATATATATATAGTCAAATATAGTATATATAAATATAATATATAAATATATATATATAAAATACACAGGCATTCAGACCCATGCGTTGCTCACGGTTGTATGCAGTAGTTATTTGTGAGCGAATGTGTTGTAGCAATAGGTATTGTGAAATTACTTGTAAGTTTGCTATCTCGAATGTAATGTGAATTTGCAATGTGTTCGTGGATGAAGTTATGAATTTAGTTGTTTTTTTTTGAAGTACTGTATTACTTTGTACGATATGGGTTTCCTGTCTATCTCGTTGTGTAAAAACTAAATGTCGTTTAAAAGTGGTTTGTTATGTTTGAAGTCGTTAAGTAAGATATATGTTATATTGAATGCTGTTTGTAGTTAAAAGAAAATTGCAAGGGTTTAGTTTGTGTGTTCCCTACAAATTTTTGATGTTTTAGATAGAGATGGGGTATTTTTATGTTTCAAATTAAATTTAAGGATTTTGTTTTGCGCCGTATTATATTTTGTTGAGGGTTAGTTAGATAATTTTAGAAATTGAAGTTTTGTTTTGCAAGCAAGGAATTGAGAGTTACAGTGATCTTTTCCATGTTGGATTAACTAGACCGTCATAAAAAAGGCTTGTGTCTGTTACGCCATCTGATTTCCATCGTAATGACGGTATGCTACTTGATCTCCCACCACATGTGGTCTTTAAAAATCCCCAATTTAACTCCATTATCAACAATCCACTCCACCACTAATCTATAATTGGAAATATGTTTATTATTTTACCATAATTTTGTTTAAGCAATATCAGCACCTGGCCCATCCAATGTCTTACAAGCGTGTGGAGGATGATCTCCAATGCTTCAACGGCGAGACTGTCTGTCTCAAAAGCTTTAGTTTTTAATAACGCCAACAAATTGATGAAAGGTCCGCCGTTTCGATAATCAATGCGTATGAAGTGCAAACTTGTAGACTTTGATTTGGTTTGAATTGAATGCATTGAATTTGCTGACCTAAAGCAATAGAAGAGTCAGCGGGGAAATGTTTTTGATACATAATGTCTCTTAGGATGGGTTGGTAGGGGTGGGGGGAGGGAGGATAGGCCACGAGAATGGATAAGCTTTTAGGGTTGAATTAATGACATGATACTCGAGGCGTTGCAGGATATTCAGACTAAAGAGGCTCAAGTTGAAGCCGCAAATAATTCCGGCTAGGGAAGGGGATGGAATGTAATTTTGTTCTGGTGACTGATGAGCTTTATAGTTATTTTAGTTTGAGAATGAGTGAGTTTATAAGGTCTATTGGGTCATGGTTTTAAAGGTTTATTATCATTATGTTATTTGTATGAGTATGCAGTAAAGTGTAGTTATGAAGGATCAAAACTAAGGTGATGGTGAGATTCATTGAAATTTATGAATGAAAAGTTATTATTAAGAATATGATTTTTTTATTTTGTATCTGAATGATTCTTTTCTTTATGGTTGTGTTAATGGCTCATGATTGTGTTGTTTAGGTTTGTCAGTTGACTGTGTTGGTTGTATTGTTTTCCCAAAAAGTAGTAGTAGTTGGCATTGATTTAGCCAAACACCCCTTTGTAGTTTGTTTAAAACGATGGACTTGGCATTTTTTACCCACTTAGATTCTAGAATACCAAATTTATTTTTTTTTTATATTATGCATCATTCATATAGTTATTACATTAGAATGCTGATTTTTTATGTTTTGTTGTTCTGGTGGATGTTTAATTATGGTTCAGAAAGTAATAAGTTGATGATGTTTGCTGAGTTACAATTTGTCAAATGAAGGCTAAACTGTTAATGAGATATGATAAATGAAGTTGTATATGAACTGGCACATAGGTTTATGTGTCCTGATTTCATGAAGTATATTAAGCCTGTTTTTTTACTAAAGAGAGGCGCAAGTAAGTTTGTTGTTTGGGATAAAATTGTTTCTCAAATTTATCTAGTGTTTGGTTTGTTTATGAGTTTGTGTTTAAGTTAAAAGTAGATGTGTTTGATATTAACAGAGAGGCCGAGAGAACTAAATAAAGGGTCATGCTGTGTTTGATATTGTATAATGAGTTTGATCTTGCCAAACAGTTGAATGATATGAGATGATATAATTTTTACTCAATGCAGCAGATCATGGTGGTTAAAATGGGTATGATTTTGATGCAATAGACATGATCTTCGTGTTTAGGAAGAGTCTGCACAATCTGCATAGGCTTATTCTTCTGCATCACCCTTATGTGCGCCAGGTTTTTTGGTTTTGAGCTAAAAATACTATCCACTTCTGTACATCAATAGTTATAAGATTTATCTTTATTTTGATTGTTAATCTTTTGTGCAGCAAACTGGAATTCAGATGGTTGTACAACATTTAACATGCTGATGATACCTGCGCAGTCTAATCAAAGTTTACTAAAGAGGAGTCCAAGTTCTATGCTACAAGTTAGGTTCCTAATTAGATGATATGATGCTGTTTTCTGCTTGTTAGTCACTTTCAAATCAGGATGATTATGTATGAAATTTGTTTAAAATGTCCAAGTTCTATGCTAGTAGTGTCTAGGAAGAAAGTAAAGATTAAGTATAAGAAAATAAGGTTTGAATCTTGTTAATAGGGCTTGTTGGTGCCTTAATACAGGTTGTTGAAAGCATCCTTAAAACAATGTTTCGAGTGCAGTGTTTGAGTTCCTTATCTTTATCTTCGATCATTAAGATTTTAAGACCACCAGGTGTTGTAACTCTAGATAGCGCGACATAAAGCTAACCATGACTGAACACGGGATTAGGTAAATAGAGACCGACATAATTAAGTGACTGCCCTTGGCTTTTGTTTATTATCATTGCGTAGTATGGTTTGACTGGGAATTGTCTTCGTTTCAAAACAAATGGCCACTTTGACTTTGCTGATGTGAGAATGATTATGTGTATCACGACGTAGTCCCCTATATGTGACCCGGTTAGGATTTTTGCCCGAATTATAAATTGGGCAAGCTCGGTGATGATTAGTCTAGTGTCATTGCATAGTCCCTTGCTTGGATCTACATTTTGTATGATCATTATTGGTAGTTCCTTTTTTAAATAGAGGGCATGCGGAGGCATCCCTAGAAAATTCAAGGAGTTTAAGAACTCAACACGATATAGGTTATGCCGATCTAGAGTATCTGTTGATCCCTTACAGATTTTGTTTGCGTTATTGTAAGTGACTGACTCGCCTCCTAACTTTTTAAACATGTACTCGTTTATTGCATCAGCATCATTATTCCACGGAGTTAAAATTGCTCTTTCCTTAAGATACTGATCGTCAGTTTGCCTTGTAGTAAAATCAGGATATGTTTCTGATACAATATTTTCAATAGGCGAGTTCCATGATTTAATAAGGAATTCTTCTAGAATCTGAATCCATGTTGGTTCATCCTTATTTATTTGGTAAACCCGGTTATGTCTTGTCCGAAAGTAAAAATAAAAATAAATTTTTAACTCGAATATTTGCGTTATCAACAAACGTTACTGAATAAAATGATGAGTAATTTATTAAATATTTTTATTTAATAAAAAGTGTTAATTAAATATAATTTAATTATTTTCTTGTTTCTAAAATCTTGCGAGGGCATTTTAGTCACTTTCTGACTGTTTTCGGGTCTCGGTCAAAACTAAAAAGTTGTCAGGAATGTCGTTTTACATCAAATTGCTTTAGATTCCGAATCGTGAAAATGTGATTTAGTGGCTCGTTTTTGATAAATCAGCTTAAAACTAACATATATATTTTCGTTTTTAAGTCAAATAAGTTAAAAATAACTTTGTACATGAGATATGAAATAATAAATATGATTTATTATTTAAAATATGTTTCGAAAATTTTACCGATTACGCGGTAATTGTTTTTATGAGCCAATAAAAGGTCAAACGTCAAAAAAATCAAGTCGGACTCGAAAAGTCAAAGGTTAAAATAGTCATTTACAATTTCGAAAATTGCCGGATGTTATGTGTTGTAATACATAATTTTTTTTAAAAACCAATAATTATCTATGTATAAAACGGCTTAAAACGGCTTACCGGAAGATGCTACAGCAAGAACAATCATTCATGCTGATCTTAATCTTGCGATTATGGTCTTGTATAAAAACGTTTTCCCTGTTCCTCCAGGTCCATGAATGAAACAAAATTGTCCTTGTTGATTGTACACAGATTCAATCACCTGTTCATATATTAAACGCTGTTCCGGGTATAACATTGAATGAAGTTGTTCATGTTCAACTTTACTCTTGTTCATATCGAAAGCCAACGCTTCTCAGATCAGACGATTGTCAAGGTTTGTCAGCAACCTTAGATTTGGTTGTGGAAGATCCTGGAATTCTCTTAAAGATTTCCCATGCCTATTCAACAGCTCTTGGATTTCCAACAGACAATAGTTCCTAACTTGTTCCTCTATAAACTGCAACTCAGGATATTTATAGAGTTTCCGCTTTTATGCAAGATATCATCTGACAAAGCCACCCAGTTTTCTTCCCGTAGTTGTAGTGGCCTACTTACTTCACAAAACAATAAGATTGTTAAAAATAAATCGCGAAGTTGTGGCCCCAATGCCTAAAAGCTTGCCTCTGCTATAGCATGTGTCCACTCCTTGTCATCATTGAGTAGCCCATATGCAAAGCATGCTGCTTTGAATGTTGCATATACCTTTTTGTTGAGCTTTTCAAAAGATGTAGCTCCTCTGACAACATTTAAGAGCATCCTAAGATAATATCGTTCTTTAGAAGCGGGACTTGAATAAACAATCCTTCCTATGCATTTTTTTGTTTTCTTGGTTTCCAAACTTTTTCTTGCGCGTGCCAGACAAAGTGTTGCGGTATTTCTGCATAAGTATACTGCCTGGCTTCAGTATATTTCTTGTTGAGTTCAAACCACTTAATGTTGATACCTTCCCTTTTAAGCAGTGCAGGTAAATTTTGTGAGTCACGCATTGTTATTGCATTTTGATCTGGTAAGTAGTAACTCAGTTGAATGACTGTTAGATAGGAGTAATGTATATCACATGAAAATAGACGCCACACGGCCTCATATGGAGCTAAAAACCGACAATTCTGAAAGTTCTTAATTTCATCCACTTCCAGAATCTGTTCCGTTGTCCCATTTTGACCACCTTTAACGTTTTCTTGTATAACAACAGTCGCTATGTCTGGACCCTTATTTAAGTACTTGAAGTAAGTAATTAATTGCTTTAGACTTGTTGCACCATTTAACGTTAATGTGTGCTTGGTATTTGAGTAGCAGATACCTATTGTGAGGAACAACATGTTTGTTGTCATACACAAATTTTCCTTTCTTGGCAGTCACTTTGCTATTCCTCCGACGATAAATAGCATATCCATCTTCATCAATTATTGTCTCTGCTAAAAATGATTTTGGAAAATGTTTTAAACTTTTTCCGTCGGTTGTACAGGGTGCATATTTTGCATTTGCACTGCAAGGACCATGTAACATATACTTAGTAACTACTTTGTAGCCTTCTGGATCATCTACTGGAGATGGTAATTCTGCTGAGATTATATCGTCTATTTTAGTCGGGTTCATGCACTTCCACCGTTCTTCTAACCATAGGAGAATATGCGCGTGTGGCAGGCCGCGTTTTTGGAATTCTATTTCATAAACAACTGAAAAGGTATAGAAGAAAGTTATTAGTTAGTGTTTTTAAAAGTTGAGAAGACTATCGAGTGATTTTATAAATTGAGGATCATTACCCGCGCATGTGTCTCCAATTTTTTTTTTGGTAAGATCATCTAAAAGTTTGGTCAGCTTCATTTTAAAAACTCGGCATCCTATTTCTGGACGATTGTGTGATTTTTGTCCAGGGACATAAGCCAACATGTCGGCGATTTCAGGCCATTTTGGGTTGGACGTGAAAGTGATGAACATGTCTGGATTTCCATACGTTCGACATAGGGCCATCGAGTCTTGATAATTTTGCATCATGTACCTTGGACCTCCTGTAAAAGATCTTAGCAAAACTATTCTCTTTCCAAGACCTGCTGCACTTGTATCACCTCTTGTAACAGAATCACATAGATTATGATACAGATCTACACGCAGGGTATCTTGGTTATTTCTTGTCCATTTGAGCCTTTGTTCCTCAACCACTATGTATGCGTCCACCAAATATTGTTGAAATAATTGGCCTCCTCTTAACAAAGTGTTTCCCTGGTTATTTCACTGGTGAATTATATATGTATAATATTCTTTCATTGTAACATACCCACGCTTTGTTTTCCGTTCACCTGTATTTGTATGATAAGGAATTTTTTCATGAAATCCATCCTCCCCATATGGAAATAACAAAGGGTATTGCTGTGCCATGTAGCTTGGATGCAATTCTGAGATGCGTTGTGGGCCAGAATTGGTTTTGTTAACAATTATATCCCTTGAAGGTTCCCCATCACCGAAATCATTTATGATCAACCTTGCGACTTCAGAGACAGTAGGTGCATTGTATTGTCTATTTTTTTCCTCTCGCTTAGTAACCTCAGCCCAAAGTCATTTGAAGGATTTAAATGACACCATTCTTTTGCCATCCAGAATTACCTGACTATTGGGTTTGAGTGATCCAACATTTGAGTGAGGTTTGCCATTATGTTTTCGTCTACTTTTTCGCGTGAATCGTTATCCACAACAGCAGACATCCAATTTTTAATTTCATTTTCTGTGTCAAAAAAATAAAGTTGAGCATACCTAGGCTAAACTCCTTCTGTCGGAAGTAGTGAACCCATTCGATGATAATTCTGACCGTTTATTCTAAATGTATATGGTCCTCTCCCCATATTAATCGAATGATCTATTTTTGATCCAAATGAAGTGAAACAAAACATACTGTTGTATACTCTGATTTGATCTTTAAATCTTGATGTTGTAGTGTCCTTATAGTCAAGCAATTGCTTTAATGGCTGTGGTGATTCATTAAATCTTGGGAGTAGCACCTTACCTTCTTGACAGCAAAGTGAGAATGTTAGATTTACAGCTCTTTTTGCCTTGTCATTTCTCTCTTCATACCACATGATAGCATGACAGCCACGGCATTCGTATGATGGAGGACCAAGGTTATGATAAGCAACAGGAATACCTTGCATAAAAAAGACTTGTTCTTGTAAAGAAATTCATCGTCTATCGATATTTAAAGATAATGTAGTTAAAATTAACCTGCTATTTTTGTAAAATATATGCGTTAACTTACCGGCAGAAGTTAAGGCTATCCCTTTAGGCATTTTTTAGCCGCACGAATAAGGGATGGTCCTGAGATATCATTAATTTTCTGTTAAATATTCATTTTATGTATTTAAAACTTTGTAATAATGATAATATTTTTTGGAAAAATTACAACTTTAAGACATTTTAATAAAGTAGATACATGCGGATCTTCTTCTGGCACGGGTATGTGCATACTTTGAACCTGAGACTGTTTCTTGTCTAGGTTATTGTATCAACCTCTTAAGTGTTTCTATTTATATGTAGATTGTGGTCTAGGTTATTGTATCACACTTACATTTCTAGTCTTCTAGAATTATTTAGTATTCATGGGTCCTTTTTTTATATTGGATAAGTTAACTGAGGTTCTGAGTCGCCTCGTTTGCCCGATAAGATGAAAGTTGTGTTTCATCAAGCCATTGGTAAGGAAAAAGCTTTTGGCAAGTTGATGCAGGATCTTTGTTTTTCCCTTAGGATTTCATTGAGTAAGAAGAGGAGGTTGGTAGCTGAGTTAGATGAACTCGTATTGCTGGGAGAGTCAGTAAAGCCTTTGGATTACATGAGAGAGGTAGTTGCTCGGGATTCTGCGCTGCTTAAGGATTTGTAAAAATTATTGGCGCATTCTCTGGTCGAGGTTAGTCTGAAGGAGGGTTACGTCGCTGACATGGAATAGAAGGAGTAGGCTCTTATAATTGTTGCTCTTTGGTTTCATTTGTGCTGATTTTCGGTTAAGTGTTTTGTTATGGTTGAATGTTTTTGGTTTATGAATAAATTACAGTTTGGTGTCAACCTCTTTAGGAGTTGAAAATTCGTGTAATACTCTAATGTTTTAATGGAATGAATTACACCTTTTTCATATTGTGTTTACTGTTGATCGTGCTTTGTTTGGTCTGTGCAAAGATATTGGCTTCCTATTTTAGAATTGAAAAATGTGTTTATGGTTAACTAACTGTTTCTATCGTTCATAGGGTAACGTATGGCAATTATGCAGAACATTTAGTTTTGTTGCCAAGTTTTAAGTTGTAGTTGTTAGCAAGTGTTAGTGTTGCTTGTCAAACACCCTGTATTTGTTCAGAACAGTTGTAGTTTGTAGCAAGTTTTAGTCATGCTTAATGACTCGAGGTTTGTATATGTTAGATGGATTGAAGAATACAATTTATGCATTTTAGAATTGGGCGGTGTTGATTTATGGTATTTTAGGATTCCTTTTCCTTTGCTGATACGTGGATGTTTAGTGGTCTTTTGATTTTGGTTCACCATGTTTTCAGCCTGTCATTCGTTTAGATTGCTTTCCTTTTGCGGTGTTTTAATTTCTGTTGGACAGTTTTGAAATTTAATGTTTGCTTGATGCAGGCAGGATGTTATATTTCAAATGTAGGAACCTGCCTAAAATTCATAGGTTATTAACAGAGTCTGAATTGGTCAATTGATTTATATTGTTAGGCATTTATAAAGGTTTATTTTTTCATGCTGTGTGTGTTCGAATAGCGTTGCTGCAGAGTGTTGGTACTCTGTGTCTATGCGACTGTTATGATTTTTCCGATGGTGATACAATCGTATGGGTGTAACTGGATCTCATTTGCTAACTGAACATCTATTTTATAGGTATTTTTTCTAATTAGATGGTTTTAATGTTGATATTGATGGTATTTTGATTTTCTGTTTGGGGAAATTATGGATATAAAATTGCATAGTATTCATAGTTGCAGTGCAATATGAAGTGAATAATTTTTCAAATGAATTAGATAAGCAGTATAAGAGAGCGAATATAGTTGTCCTTCCTTATTTGTTTTTTATAATCTTTTTTATTTTCCTTTTTCATTATAAGCTGGAACCTTTTAACACTTTTTTTTACCTCAATTTGGGTTATACTTTTCATATGTAAATGTGTTTTAATAGTTCATAATTTTTTAGGTTATGCTTTGCTGCATGCCATGTTAGGCTATGAGCTCTTTGGTGTCATAGATTAGTCTAAGTTGGCAATGTAATGTCTGCATTAAGAACTTATTGTTTTAAAAATTAAGCATCCCAAAATATAGTCGATTGTATTTTATGCTGAAACATAACAAATATATAAGGGTAATGAATGTGAGATTTGATGAACAGATGTAGACAATGAAACAGGTGTTTTGCATTGTTTAAATCTAAAAAATACGGGGTACTACAAACAATACGGACCCTGGAAATTGTTATTTTCCTAAATTATATTTCTTGAAACCATGAGCTGAGCATCCATATCCTGCACGGCCAACTTCCAAAACACATCCCTACTATTTCACATAAGATATATACCTAAAATCAACAGGCATCAGAAACAACCAAAAACATGTTAGTACATAAGGCAATCTAAGTATTTTAAGGGAGAAATGATTGCATGCGTCTTTGTGTTGCTATTCTGAGATGTAACAAAACTAATATCATCATATAACACATTTTTGAAAATATATTATGCCTAAATTGGTAAAATAGATAACAGAATTCAACCCAACAATGCATAGATGGGTAGTGACAACGAAACATGTGTTTTGTAATGTTTGAATCCAAAAATAAACACGGGACCCTAAAAACAATCGGGACCCCGAATATTCTTATTTTCCTAAATTATGCTTCCTGAAACCATGGACAGAGCATGTGATGTGCCTGAGTCATCATCCAAGCATAAATCAACATAAGCCTGAGTCATCATCTCAAGGTGCTCAAGCTCTGCATCTAACTTTTCAAACATGAGCCTACTGCTCCTCATCAGGTACGTATCTAAAAGCATGACATACAACCAAAATCATGTTAGGATATAAAGTAAATGTAGACATTTAAGTTAGAGTTGATTACGTTTGCACCATATCCTTCTTTTATTATTTGAGTATTTGCGATCTTTGTAGAACAATCAACTAACATACATGGAAAGAGGAAAAGAGTTGTTTTAGAGAGAGAGTGGTTGGATGAACATTTTTAGAGAGAGAAAGAACATAAAAGAGAACTTTGTAATATGTGTGAATAATGAACAACCAACCACCTCTCCAAGATATGGAGAGGTGTATAAATACTTACATAGTGATGTGGGCTTGGGCCTTCATGGGTTTGTCCATGGTCTTTAGCTAACAATCCTAGTAAGTTTCCAAAAATTGACTTAACGAGCTAACTATAATTATCTATGGAATTGACCGACACTTTCATGATCCTAACAATCTCCCCCTAAGGGAGGTCACTCCATTTTACAAAAACTTAAGCCTAGCATACTATGCTTTATATTTAGTCTTGAGCTCGTAGTCTTTAGCTTCAATTGTTGACTTGTGATTTGATGTAGTGATCATTGACTTTAGGCTTGAGCTTGTTCCTTTATCTTGACTTGAATGTGAAAATGTGACCTTGAACACCTTGAGATCATCATCCAAGCATAATCTCGTTTGCCATCTTGTAAACTTTGCCATCTTGTGAATCTTGTAACTTTTAGACCGACATGCTCATACTGTTCTTGATGTTTGAAAGCGAGTGTAACAATCTTTCTTGATATTCTTTAACCTTAACACTTTGTCACTTCGAGAAAGACGTTCGGTATCAGAGTGACGAAAACTTCTTTGAAATTCTTTGTCTTTAATACTTTGCCACTTCAAGAAAGACGTACGGCATCAGAGTAGAGGAAGTCTTGAAACATGTACTTGAGCTTTCATGGTATCTTTATAAATGTAGGTCGAGTATGAGCATGCGGCTATGGATCTTGTGAGCCAGTTGGAACCAGGTACCTCCATGACCTTCTTTATATATTCCTGAAATAAAATAGTTAGCAATAAAGTAGGGGGCAAATATGGCTTTGTCATTTGCCCGTGTTTGGTTGGAGTAACCTTTGAATCCGTGAGGATCGGCCTGTGATCAGATAGATTCAATTTAAGAAGAATCTTCTTGACAGGATTTCCAGCTATAGTATTGAATCTTTCTAACACATATGTGTTAGATTCATCGTACTCAGCATGTTCTCATTATCGGAAAGTCTCAAAGCAGACAACACGATAAGAGTGAACCAGTGAGTTACTGTCTTACCGATTAAATAGAAAATTTGATTTGAAAATCAATCGACGTATCACTTGCTAAAGTGGTTTTGTGACACATCGAGAGTTTTAAGTAATTCAAAATTCATTAATCGTCGATCCATAACCTAGAACAAGTTTGATTCATAAAGAATCGCACCATTGTTGATTTCCAGTTGTCACAAGTTTGATTCATAAGAATCGCACAAGTCACCTACCATGAGCTTGTTTGATGTTGGCTCAAGAAGGATTTCCATCTTCACTGTGAGTACTTAAGCATCACTTAGATGTTCTGGCAAAATCACAAGGATAATGCGTAGGACTCTTAATGTATATCTTGTAATTCCATTTGTGTATCATAGCAAGCATAATTTGGAACAAGGTGTCCTAAGAAAATATGGATGACCACTCTTTTGACTCTAGACTCAATAGTGCACTTTGTTTTTAGTGATCGGAGGCTGGAGCAGACTGCCACCTTTTCAATATTAACTAACTCGGAGTGAGAAAGTTGATAGAAATGCGTGTAATCTCCGTGAGAAATGAAACAAGAGTTTGTTGAGAGACCTTGAGTGGCTAGGGAGGGTTGTGCATAGCGTCACTGATTCACACAAATTGTGATATATCAATTATAGTATATAATAAGAATTTCCAAAAGGATTTATGAAAATTACTTTTAACCAAAGTAAAATTCAAAACCTTCCGGGTCGTAGTCCCAACGAAGTGTGAATTTGAGAATCACGTTTAAGTTCGTAAGCGAGTGATTGAATAATCAAGGTTTGATTTGGATTCTATTTCTACAAATATAACGTGAATGCAAGTAAAGGCAACTAAAAACTAAAGCAATTAAGATTAAAGCATAAAAACGATAACGGGAATCTAAAACCGAGACTTAAAAACCTAAATTATCAAATTTTAACCTTAAAAATGCAAATTTTATTTCTAAAAGTCCTAAATGATTAAAAATAATTTTAGAAGAAAGAATTATATTTTTTTGACGTTTATTTAATTTTTCTATGAATTAAAAACTATTTTTATCTAAAAATATTATAATAAATATTAAACTAATTTATAAAAATCTGGAAAAATTACTAAAAATGCTTTAAAGTATTACTAATGTAAGAAAAATAAAATGGGAAAATAAGCTAACCTAATAAGCTGTAAATAAGCTGATAAGCATATAAACTAAAACTGAAATTAAACCTTATAAACCAATTAACCTAAGGGCACGTTTGGTAGAGAGAATTTCAGAGATTAGAAATGAAGTAGAGAATATAATTCAAAGAAATAGAATTGAATGAGAAATGTATTGAATTCCATTGTTTGGTAACACAAGAGAATTGAAATAAAAAATAATCACGAAATTTTTTTCTTCTTTTAAAAAACTAAAAATAAAGAACGATTATAATACAATAATTTCACCATCATTTTTTTCGAGTCAGGTTACTCGGGTCGGGTTAAGCCTATTCGGACCCGACCCCTATTAGGCTTATTCGGGTCCGGTACCCGGTTCAAAAAAATTTATGCGGGTGAATCGAGTAACACGAATGCTAGATAGGGTCGGGTATCGGGTTGAAAAAGTTTTGCTAACTCGGGTTCGAGTCGACCCGAACAAAGATTTTGTTAATTTTTTTAATATAAATTTTCTATTTAAAAGAGTAAAAAAATAGCATTTTTTTATTACATTTTACACATATTTGAAAGACCCAAGGGCGCAATGGTTAAGGTGTTGGGCTGTTAAGGTTGAGGTCCTAGGTTCGAGCCTGGGACTTCCCT
>BQNB010111288.1:5501-22383 GCA_026074375.1 Tanacetum coccineum
GCTGGGAAAAATCTGATAAGCTTAATAAGCTCAAAACTAAACAAGTATAAGAAATAATGGAAACAAACATATAACTGAACCCAAGGGCGTAGTGTTAAGGGGTGTGTGTGTGTTGAAGGAGAGATCACAGGTTGATAACTTCCTTTTTGATCACCTCATGAATTTTTGGGTTCACCCTTCTTTGATGTTGGACCGCCGGTTTAAAGTCATCCTCAATTAATATTTTATGAGTACAAAATTGAGGGTCAATGCCTTTAATGTCGGAGATTTTCCAAACGATGGCACTCTTGTGTGACTTTAGAACCTTTATAAGGTGGGCCCTTTCATCATCTTTTAAGTTTTTCGCAATTATTACTGGTAATTTATTAGTATCTTCTAAAAATGCATATTCAAGATGAGAAGGTAAATCCTTGAGCTCAAGCCCTGGAGGATCATCAATAAAAGATTTTATCGTTTTAAGTTCCTCAAAATTAAGTTATTTCGAAGGGAGAGGAGATGATGGATCATCATTTAATAACTTCTTAAGTAGAAGAATGTCTCCCTCTGAATCAAAGTCGTCATCATCAATTCCCGGTAGAATTGAATCACTTGTATGACAAGCTTCGATCTCTTCTAAAATGAAGTCACCTCCCTCAAAAGGAGTGAGAGAGAGGGAAGAGGTAGTAATGATAGGATCTAAAAATAGAGTGGGATTGCCACTCTTAGAACTATCTAAAAATCTGAGCACCTCTTAAGCATACTCCTCACATGTAACGTCTATGACACCGATTCGATTAACCGATTCATCATCATATCTATAGGAGTATCTCGAAGTGTGTCCGACATTAAACGTTATGGCTTCATCATTGACTCAAAAAGTTAACTCTTCACCGTGTACATTGATTAATGCTCGTTCCGTCCTCAAGAAAGGCCTCCCGAGAATAAGGGGAACCCGAGGATCGACATCGTAATCAACTACAACAAAGTCAGCCGGAAAATGAAACTTTCCTACTTTCACAAAGACATCTTCGGCAACACCAACCTGATAAGCAACCGATCGATTTGCGAGCTCGAGAGTCATGTGAGTAGGAGTAAGTTTTGGGAGTAAAAGCTTCTTCCATATGGAAAGAAGAGTTAAGTTGATGCTAGGGCCAAGATCGGCTAAGGCTAAGCACTCTTCTAGCTTCAGAAAATCACAAGGAATAAGAAACTTGCCGGGGTCTCTAAGTTTTTCGGGCAACTTTTTTAGGAGCACCGCCGAACAATTCTCATTTAATGGAGTATTTGCCAATTCAAATAATTTCTCCTTATTACTAAGGAGACTCTTAAACGTAGAAGAAAACTTAGGCATGTAAAGAAGAGCATCCGCAAAGCTAAGGTCGAAATGTAATCTTTAAAAGATTTGAAGGAACTTCAACATTTGATTATTAACTTTCTCACGGAGCTTTTGGTTGTTAAGCCTTGAACGATAGGATTAGGCTTTGGAGCAACATCAGGCTCTAGAATAGGAACTTGGACAACCGAAGGTTAGACGTGTGCGGTACTTCCTAAGTTTATAGTTGCACCTTGTCCTTTGTCGACTCTGGTTTATGTTCCACTTCCTTCGGAAGAGGAGAAGAAGTAGTTGGAATCATAGGTCCATCATAAGAAATACCACTTCGGGTAGTTATAGCTTTCAAGTCACCTCTCGGGTTAGCAATGGTATTACTAGGAAGTGATCCCAAACTTGAGGGACTTTGCATTTGAAAAAAAATGCTCATCATGTTCATTATATCATTCTTTAACTCATTGCTCTGATTCCTCATCGTAGTCTGGACTTCATTCTTAAATTCTGCCTTCATATTGTTTATTTTATTTTACATGGCTCTCATATTAACATCATTAGTCTTCATGTAGTTCAAAAAATCATTCGAAGGTCCAACTTGAGTTTGATTAAGCGGAGCTTGATAATTATGATTTCCTTGATTGAAATGATTCTGATTGTATCCTTGATTCTGATTATACTAGTTCTGATTGTTCTGCACATTCAGTTGAGGAAAACTGGGTGGTCTCATTTGATTGCTAGCACGATAATTAGTTTCTCCTTGAGGACGGTATCCGGGACCTCCTTGATTGTAGGTCCCTATGGCTGCAAAAGCATTAAAAGTGTTGCCATCGGTACCAAGACACTCATAGTAAGGATGCGGTAAGTAAGACAAATTTCTTCTATAGATTTAACGGGAGCTGGTGAAGGGGTCTAGTTCTAAAGAAGCATAGCTTTAACGACATCAGTAAGAGTGGTAGTCTCCGGTAGATAAGCGGGAGTAGAAGAAGTACTAGCACTCATTTTTGAAACAACTGTTTTATTTCTTAAAGTGCGAACTTTTAACTTATTCTCAATAATAGTCAAAGCATGTCGAGGAGTACGGTTCAAAAGATTACCACCGGTGGCTGCATTTAGATATTCTTGATTGGATTGTGTCAACGCATTGTAAAATGTGTCGATTTGATGCAACTCCAAAAAACCGTGGTGTGGGCATTTATGAAGGAGATCTTTAAAACGGTCTCATGCCTCACTAAATGTTTCATCAAACCTTTGCTGAAAATTTGTGATGTCATTCTTGAGATTCGTAATCTTTGACGGAGGAAAGAAATAATTCACAAACTTAGATACGAGATCTTCCCATGTATGGCATAGCAACGAGGGGTTATTTTTTAAGCCAAAATCTAGGCTGCCCCCTAATGAGAAAATGGAAAAGCATCAACTTGATAGCATTATGTGAACATTTTTTGTACTTAAGCGTAGAGTGTGTCTTGTTAAACAAGAATATGAGAATGGGGATCGTCCCTCTCAAAACCATGAAATTGACTCGAAGTTACTAGCATAAGTAACCCGACTTTTAACTCAAATTTTTTGGAAAGTATAGTGGGAATAACACTCGCATCTCCGTAACCCTCGGTGGGTGCTTGGAGTAATTCCGACATAGTACGTGTATCCGCCATAGTAGCAATGGGAGTCTCTACAATAGTTCAAAGCTCGGGTTCGACTATTTGCTTGGAACGTCTATGATTATGTCGCTTTGGAATCATGGAAGATTCAACAATTAAATTCGATGAAGAGCGGGTGCGCATGCACTAATAAAATAAGAGAATTAGATCTAATATATATATATATATATATATATATATATATATATATATATATATATATATATATATATATTATTTTTATTTATATTATATTTAAAAAAAAACGATAGTCAAAGGTACACGGTAGCTCTCTAGAAAACGCACAAAGAAGCGGAGGAGCGGGTAAGCGTGAAGCGTTTTAAAAACCTTCTCCTTTCGGGTCGAAGTTCGTAGGATCAACCCTCCTCATACCTCTCTTATAGTTTGTTAATCTAAAGGTGAACCAATTTAACAATTGACAACTCGGTTTCTTTTGTTGTTTTTCAATTTTTTTAGTACTTTAGGAAAAGTATTTTAGGTGTTTTAATAAATCCACAAAAATAAATCGAGAAACATAAAATATTTTTGTTTTTTTTATAATTTTATATAAAAGAAATTGAAAATAATAAAGAAATATATATTCACAAAAAACAATAACTTCACAGGGAAGGGTCTTCAATGCACTAATCTTCAAACTTCAACTTTCACATTCCACGGCAGCGGTGCCAAAAATTTGATTCGTGTGTTATAGTATGTATATATATATATATATATATATATATATATATATATATATATATATATATATTATTTTATTTAAAAGCTAAATCGGCAAATCACTCTTGTGTGAATAGCGTTACAGCTAATCATAATAATATATATTTTCGGAAAGGTTTGATGGGAAAATTTACCATTTGGCTGGATATAAATTTCAAATCGTTCCTCGAGTCGTTTCCCAACGATAGCCTGTGAATATGAAATCTTGTTTCGGTTGTGATGCGTGCTTGGAATATTTAATATTTGGTTTTTGAATTCGAACTCTAAATAATGCAAAGGGGAAAGATATAAAGCGCAGCTAAACTAGGATAAAGAAGAAATAAAGGCAACTTAAAATTCGAATGACATTTAAAACAAATTAAAAACTAATTAATAACCAAAATTACTAACTAATTAACTAAAAATGACAAATTAAAATTCTAAATACTCAAAATGCAAATTTCTTAAACTAAAATGTATTAAACTAATTTTTAAAAAACAAAAATTATTTTTTTGGATTTCTAAACTAATTAAAACTATTTTTAAAACTAAATGAGACTAAAAATTAAATGAAAAATACTAAACTTAATCCTAAAAATTTGAATTTTTTTTATAAAAATACTAGATACTAATTTTGAGGTTTACAAAGAAAAACGAGATAATAAGCTAACACTAATAAGCTACAAAAATTGAAATAAGCTGAATAAGCTAAAAACTAACTTGCATATAAGAAATAAATGGAACAAAGATATAATGAAAAAGACCCAAGGGCGCAGTGTTAAGGTGTGTGTGTGTTGAGAGGGAGGTCACAGGTTCGAGTCCTGTGACTGTCCCTTTTTGGAAAACATTTTTTTATTTTTCTTTTTGAAAAAGCTAAAGATTACACTAAAATGAGAAACTTTAATAAAGAACTTAAGACTAGAGCTTATTAATAAGCTAGAAAAAGACAGTTCAAAGTGACAGATTGGCTTATAAAGAAATGTTTTGATTTAGTTAAAACTAGTTGACTCAATAAGTACTAATAAGACTAATAAGCTAACTTTAAGACTAATAAGCTAGAAACAGACCTAGAACTAGACTTAATAAGCACTAATTACTAGAATTAAGCAAACAAAATAAGCTGAAAATCAACTAAATGCATTAAGACAGTTTGACACAAAAACACTTTTAAAGGACTTTTACCTATTTTAAGCTAAGACTAAAGATCTAATAAGCACTAGGAATAAGCTAAAAAGTGAAAACCGATAAAGGACTAGACTCAAATAACACAAATAAGCTGAATTAAGCTAATTTTCTAAGGAAATAAGCTAGAACAAAGAAGATGAAAATTACAGATTACTACTTCTTATTTTTGGGCTTTTTGTGATGAAATGACTTTTTGCAACTGAAATTAAAGACTCAAAAATGATTTTAACAAATTGAAAACTTGAAATAGATTTAATACTTATCACATATTCTAATTTCAACAAAGGTTAACCTAAATTAAGCTAGGAATTTACCATGAAAGATCTGCAAGTTCAGACCTCTAAGAACAACATCTAACTAGCTTAACTTGACTGATTTTATCCAAAACATCTAAAAGGCTATTCCTAAGTTTAATAACTCAAAAACAGATGTATAATGATGCAATTCAAACTGATTTTAAGCATAAAAACCACAACTCTAATAGACTTTTGAAAAGTTCATCAAGTACACAGTTTGAAAAACCAATGGACTAGCAGTTTTGAACATTTGATAGAGAACACAACAATACTTATTCTAAGCTTATGAAAACTTGAATTCAGACTTAATTAGAGCTTATAAAATCCATTTTAATCACTAAAACAGTCTACACATATCTTTCCTATATCTAAACTAGTTAACCCAAACACCCCTTTAAAACATGAAATTCAACTTTTAAGCTACAACAGATCTAGATAAGCTTTTAATTGTAAAAACAAATGAAATACTATGATTATTGAAGACAAATAAGCAAAATCCTAAGAAGAATAAGCACTCTACCATAAGCTAAACTAATGAGCAGTTTTATTTAAAACTAAATTTAAACTAATTTTTAAGCTACAACTAAGCATAATAAGCTACTATTAAGCATAATAATCACATTTAAACAATAATAAGCAAAGATTAAGCAGATTAATAAGCTGAGACAGAAATTAAGCTAAAATAGAAAAAGTAAACATACCCAGTCCTTTGCTCTAAACAAGGACTTAAAATGCTCTTTAGAGCTTAATCTACAAGTTCCAGCTTTATGTCATGAGTGGTACAAGTAATAAGCCTATCCATTTCTGGCTTTATCTTCCATATTTAGTTCATTATGACTTTGTAAGATATTTGACTGATGAGCTTATTCAGTTAAGCTCTAAATAAGCTTAACCGAATAAGAACTAGCTTATTAGGTAACATATAGCTTGTTGAGCTTATTGGGTTGTTTCTAAACATATCTTAAACTAAATTGCATATAAGTTAAAACATGAATTTAACACAAAATTTAAATGCAAACTGAAATTTTTATTAAAAATAAAGAGGTTACAAGCTTGAAAAGGAAATTACATTAATAAAAATACAATAAGATAGAAAATAAGCTAAAATTACACTACTAAAAGCTACATAAAAGCTAGATATCTTCCTCTATGTGAAATCCTCTCTATATTTATAGTTGGCAAGAGATGATTCTAGACCTTAAGGAGCGTCCTTAAGCTTTAATCCTAGCCCTTGAATCATAACAAACTTCCAATCATCCAATTTGAGCCCTTGGATCACTCTCCATGTTCGTCCAGCCAATGTGAGTGCTTGGGATTGCTAACGTGGCCTGGGTATGATGTCAGAGCTTACTACGTTGGCCCTCTAGAAGGGAGGGATGCATGGATGAGATGGTTTTACCTAGTATTACCCGTACTAGTTGTACCCGGGAGCGGATTCCCCACCGGCGGGGGGGGGGGGGGGGGGGGGCAGGAGACGGCCATCTCAAGGCACATCACGACCTACAGGCAACACCGGCGAGACCTGGGAAGACTAAAAAGGATGAATGAACATTAATTTTGGAGCTGTGTGTATTTAAACTGGGATCCAGGCATTGTAGGTGTTGGGATATTAATTGGGATTGAGACTATTTCAGAATTGATTTGGACTTTGGTACTTTTAGGTTTAGGCTTATATTTTTTTAGGAAAAAGGCTTGGCATAACTAACGGGCTGACTTGACCCATTAAGCGGGTACAGGTTAGCCCATTAAAGATGAATAAGCTTCCGACTTTGTTTTCTCACGCTCTTTCAATCTCGTGCTTGGTTTTGTCATTTTTGACTTCTTTTTTTTGTCCATTTTTGATATATCCTTTACCTGCACAACACAATTACAAAATACACTTATACAATATATTTTTCATGTATTTTTAGTCATTTAAGCTCGTTTTTATAAATAAAATTAATATGTGATTAAACACATGTCAAAAATTCGCGATACTAAGCTATTGCTGTGTCCTCACGCAATGTCATAAATATACATAGAAAACCAAAAATTTCAAACTCCTTAGACGAATTACCATGAAAAGTAGCAATGTGTTCATCTAAAGGGATTAAGAAATCACTAGTTTAAAACGCCCCGTTTGACCATTTTTATATATATGTATACATTAATTATTATTATTATTATTATTAAAGGTAAACTGAATGTTTGACTTTCATTATTTAATCATAACTTTTAGGATCACGGAACAAGAAACGCTTTTAAAAAGTGTCCAAAAGGATAAATTCATCGTCCTCGATTTTTCACCCGCCCCAAACCAAGCTTAAAAACAAAATCATTGTTAAATACAAGTTAAGATGCTAACACTACTCATAAATGCAAATTGTGTACGCATAGCTACTTTCCGCTCCCTTATTCCTAAATCCTCTAAGGATTTTATTTTTATTATTGGTGACAAATAAATTATGTCCTTATTCATATAAAGTAAACCCGGTTTAGACCATAATTAGTTTGAAATCCTTTCCTAAAGAGACGATATGGTGAGAATAAGGTCCACATTAAGGTTCTAATTTCGCATGATTTAGGGGTTATCCTTTTTATTTCATCCGAAACAACTCAACTACGAGTCCAGAGACGGAGGCTTTATTTAGATAACCCCGGAGTTGAAATTTGGCTTTATTATTATTATTATTGCTACATTATTATCCCCCGGTCCTTTAAACAACTGCCACATCGGTATGCGAGCCGACCATGGTCCAGGAGTCTTATTTCGACCAGGAGATCCTCGACCTTTTTGAAAACTGCCACATCGGTATGCGAGCCGACCATGGTCCAGTAAACTTTTATCAGTCTCGGATTTATTATTATTATTATTACCTCCACCCTTTAAACGACTGTCACATCGGGCGCGAACCGACCATGATCCAGTGGTCTTATTTCGGCTTCGGTTTATTATTACATTATTATTATTATTGTAGCCAAATTTCAAGTCCTGTGGTCTTTTAACTACCTAGACAACGGTAGCGAGCCGTCAAGAATCGGTAGCCTATTTCCCCACAACACTGACAAAACCTCGATGTGTACCTTACTTTCACCAGAAGGAATCTCTACGAAGGGATCTAAACTAAGAATCGCAAAAACCAAAGTAACTTTATTTATTTAACAATTATATAACGTTTATTAAGCTGGTGGGAGCAAAAAGCCACAATTAACCTCTATGAGCTCTAAAGAGATCCAACTACTCCACGCTTAGCATCTAACTTATATTCAACTCTATCATTTTTTGTTCTTCGCAAATTTAAAATCTTTAATAAAAAGATCCGCGAATGCTTAGTCTAATAAAATCAAGCTTTGCATATTTAAAGTCTATTATGAAAACTTGCAAACTCTTGGCTTTTTCAAGCTAGAATTCGCGTTTTAAAGCTTCTTGTATAAAAGACTAGCAAAAGCTTTAATTTATATAGGTTAAGGGGCAAGCTGGAGCGCAACATGCTCGATCAAGTCAAAATTTATTCTTGATCTCACCATCAGAAAGTCAAATATTCGTGTCAAAACACTTATTATATTTATTATTGGCATAAAATCACATATTTTTGGTATTTTGGTGGCAAAACGGGGTTACGTGAAGACAAAGCAAATGCAAGTAAAATCAAATCGATAGATACCCCCATACTAGAACTAAACATTATCCTCAATGTGGAGCTGCCACCCCCATACTAAAATCAATGTATAATCCTAATATAAAAGGGTCTCTACGTAAATCTAAAGCCGTTTATTTATTATGCTAATAGATAAATGTTAGTCAATAAGATATAGGATATCGTATTCCCATATATAAGCATGCTAAGGATTGAAACTTGAGTGAACGATGGACAAAACCACGAGCACGGGAGTCTTCATAATCTGGGTAATCCTGAACATAAAACACAAGCCACGAAACATGAGAAAGGAAGAGGCGAGCCTCCTCACGTCACACTTATTAGAAAAATAGAAAAAGAAGATAGAAACACGGGTTGCCTCTCGAGAAGCGCTTGTTTTTGTTAACCGAGTCACGAGCCTGACTTGACCCCGAATTTAGTGGTCCATGAGGAAGGTTTGGAGATCTGAGACAACCATAGGTGGTATGTCCCCTCCAAAATAATGTTTGAGTCTATGACCATTCACCTTAAAGTTTGGTCCGTCAATTTGAGATAACTCGACAGTACCATAAGGGAAAACTTGAGTAACGGTGAACGGTCTGGTCCAACGGGTTTTGAGCTTGCCCAAGAAGATCTTTAATCAAGAATTGAAGAGAAGAACTCGATCACCAACGTTGAAAACGTGGTTCTTAATCTTGGAGTCATGAATCTTCTTCGTTTTCTCTTTGTAGATTAAAGAGGTCTCGTAGGTTTGATCCTGAAGTTCATTTAATTCATTCATATGAACTTTTTGGTGATCACCCATGGACTTAAGATCAAAATTGCAATGTTTCAAGGCCCAATAGGCCTTATGTTCAAGCTCGGTAGGAAGATGACAAGCCTTTCCGTACACAAGCTTATAAGGAGTGCACCCGATGGGTGTTTTGAAAGCGGTACGAAAGGCCCATAAAGCATCATCTAACTTATCGAACCATGAAGCTCGATTTTCGCCTACGGTCCTTTCTAAGATACGTTTCAAAACAGGATTTGAAACCTCTACTTGTCTACTAGTTTATGGATGATACGCGGTAGAAAGACGGTGAGTAACTCCATACTTAAGCATGACCTTTGTGAATTAGTCATTATAAAAGTGAGTACCACGATCACTAATTATAGCACGAGGAGTTCCAAATCGGACGAAGAGAGATTTTAAAATTTTTACAACGACTCGGGCATCATTAGTGGGGAGCGCTTTTGCTTCAACCCATTTAGACAAGTTGTCAACGGCCACGAGAATGTACTTGTTCCCTCGAGAAGACGGGAACAGGCCCATAAAGTCGATGCCCCATACGTCAAAGATCTCGCATACTTAAATTGCATTTTGAGGCATTTTGTCATTTTGCGAGATTTTGCCTTGACATTGACATGAGTCACATGACTTCACCATGTCATGGGCATTGCGATAAATCATTGCCCAATAGAAACCAAAATCAAAGACTTTCTTAACGGTGTAGTTCGCACCATGATGTCCCCCGGTGGGTCTATTATTAATTGGTAAAACTTAGCAAAAGGCGCGTTATTTTTTTTTTTTCTGGACTAAATGAAGATATTTTTAAGATTACTATTTTGAAGACCAATATGCCGTATCCATCAAGGAAGATATGGCGTATCCGTGCCAACACTCACCAAAGACCACAAAAGAAATGAAGATCAATACGTCGTATCCAGAGGACTCAATACGCCAATAAATTAAAAAAATTTAAAATATTCAAGATATGGAATGAATATAATATTCTGAAAGATATCAAACGTGGTCCCTACTCCAAGAAATCCCCAATACGCCGTATCCAATACATGGATACGCCGTATCCAACCGACTTACAGACCTTATAAATAGAAAACTCAAAAACAGTTAAAGTGTGCAAACGTTCAATATTCTCGATACTAAACTACAAAGTTATTGATTTTTCAAGAGAAAAAAGAAGCAGAAGAGGTCGAGCAACGTATTCAATACCATAGGAGACATCGTGTAATTCCATATACTTTAGTAATCATTCAGTTTTTGGTATCATTCGTTAACTCGGTTAGTTTACCTTGACTAAATTATTAACACTTTATTTATTAAGGCGTTTGAAGGCTACTACGCTTCGGTATTAGCCATTATTATGAGATCAAATGGTGGTATTTGTTTATACCGATTTTCTTGATTTATCGTTGAGTGCTTGTTTTATGTTTATCAATTGTATAGATGTTTAACGCACTTTTGTATGCGACCTATTCATTCAACAGGTTTCTAGTAAAGAGGACCAAAATCTAGAGTCCAGGATAGCTCTCCATATAGTAATTTATACATCTAGAATAATAGTTACACAAGTATTGTCCTTCTAAGTCTGTGTCTAGGATACGCTTCGGGCTTAACTAGTTAATTGGATATTGCCGATGGTTTATTGATCGTGTTGACTAGCAGGTGACCTAGATAATTCAACAAATAACGTTCTGATTCCATTGGATAGTTGGACAAGTGGACTACTAGTGTATAGATTGCCATTAAGCGGTAAGTGGGTAAAGTCTCTATGAGCTAGGGTTTAACAAGATCACCATTGCTTTAATCCCTAAGATAGATTATAATCAGCAAATAAGGATGCTTTATGCGGATGCTTTAATTGTGACAGAATTAATGTGTCTAGGTCTTAGGATGATGTAACGCCTAAGTCTTAAGAATGATATGCCACCTCGAGAGAAGAAATCATTGCACTAAATAAACAAACCAACGTTCTAATCGGATTAATAATGGTTAATACAGTTTTCTTATATAAGGTTCGACCGCTCTTTTATCTTTTGTCTATTAGCTTGCGTGGGTAACAGTGTCTTGAATTGATTGTAGTCACCAACCAAACCGTGCCAGTCTCTCAGGCTGAAAACCCCATTTTCCCATTAGAATTAGGATTTAGACTGACATAGGTTTAACATAGGTTTAGATTAGAATAGAATTAACATAGATTAGATAACCAAGATATTAATTAAATTGATAGATTTAACCTCGCTCTCAGTGATCGACACCTTACTTACCAGGAAACTACTACAGATCGGGTACACTGCCCGTTAAAGTATTGTTTTTTGTTGAGTCGGCAAAATATAAATTTAAAACTTGAAACAATAAAATATAACCACACACTACAACACATCAGCAACCCGTGCTTCACTTAAGTGTGGAGGAGTCCCTCCTCCATTCTTTCATTCATATCCTTTATTTATTTTTCTAAAAAAACAACAAAAATATTTTCTTTTTGTGTGCTTTTGTGTGTTTACTTTTATGCAGGTAATATAGCTTAAAGATTTGGAAAATTATAAAGTCTGCTCAAGGATAGCTCTCTCGCAGCTATATATCTATATGCCCCGGGAAGTACCATTTTCTCTTAATTTTCCCTATTTTATCTCTATTATCAGTTATCACATTGAGGGCAATGTTCAACTTAAGTGTGGAGGGGAACCAAATAGGAAAAATTAATCATATCCCTCCATGTTTGCCCCATTAAAAAAAGTTTAAACAAAAATCTCAAAATTAATATATATGCTTTCAAAATTAAAAAAATGCTCTTAGTAAGGCAAATCCAACCGGATTGACACTATAGCTAGCACAACCTAGTCCACTAAATTGTGAGAATTATAAGCCTTTAGAATATTCGGGTACCCACTTTTGGTACCTTAGATAATTGATGCCTTTAGCTTGTTCGAGTTAAGGAGTGAGCAATCATATGTATATATTTCATCGTTATGGATGTGTATATGTGGTTTGTCGCCTTTTCTGGAGCAATGATATTGGTTGATAATTATATTTGAGTGAGTTGGTAATTTAGAAGCTCTAGAACTTGTGCTTGATCATCATTTACTAGACCGAAGTCTGATTAATTACATGATATGAATCTCGCAAGTCCCTGTTCTTGCATGTGCTCCCTTTAGTGCTGAGTCGCTGAAATTTCTAAGTAAAGAAGTTAAAGTTTAAAGATAAAGTCCTTTGCCAAGCCTTAGTTATTATTATCCTGGTAAAAAAAGAGAAAAAGTATATAGTAAAGGCTTAGGTTCCGGCACATGAAGATAAGTATATGCTCTCTCATCAATATCAAGTTCAGCCATTCGGTCAGGTTTATGTGTCAAGTACAAGCCTATGGTAGCTGTCTAGATTATGTCTGTGCAAATTGAGTGTCTCATAAAAATATATAAACCCTATCTAAGTGGCTGAGTAAATTTTAAATCAAACACTTTTCCCTGTGAGGTGCTATGTTATATGTCAATGCCTGAAAAGTTATCAAAACCTAAAAAACTTCTAAAATCTAAATTTTCTCCACGTCACAATAAATGATTTTTATTTTTCTCGCTTTGGAGGGATTTGATAACGCCCAAATTATACATATTTTCGATGGCGTTATTCATATATATTTAATCATTTCTCATGAACTTTTGATACTTAATAACATGAATTGCTTGCAGATTCACTTAAAGACATCCCAAGGATAAACACAACAAAGATCGAGTATTTATATGCTAAAAAAACACAACATACAAGAAAAAGATAAAGTTCAAGTTCAAAAGTGTAAATGTGCGCCGCACTTATTCTTTGTGTGTCGCACTTCTCCTCAAGTCAAAGAATTAAAGACTTAGTCAAAATTCAGCATTAACTCCACAAGTACGTCGCACTTACTATTTTGTGCACCGCACTTTCCATCTGACTATGAAGAATTAATGAAGGCATTAATGCCACTGCATTAACACCCTAAGTACGCCGCACAAATTATCTTGTACGCCACACTTCTCCACTAAACATTTATTACCCTCGCATTTAATCACCAAGTACGCCGCTCTTACTATTTTATGCACTGCAATTTCACCCCTCACCTAGCCTATAAATAGGGGACGAATTTCCACACAAATCATTCATCCAAAAATCATTCTCTCATTCATCCTTCTTCATTCCTTCATAAAAAACCAATATTCATACACACTCTTCCTCAATATGCCATTCAAAAAGCCTTCAATACACGCTTACCTTTTTGAAGATTCAAAGATCAAAAACCAAGAACGAAGAAGCTACATTTTACCTTAGTTAAGTAACATAATGAAGGATTGTTGAGATCTAAGCGATGTGATGAACCACTTAGCCATGAGAGGCTATAAATCTCTCATGATACTACGGTGATGTTATGATAATAAATATGTGTTTGGTTTGATAGTGAATCTTCTTTTAATCTCAAGCATTATGTTGCATGTGTTATATCTATCTTATTGGTTTTTGTTATCAGACTTAGATGGTATATATATCATATCGGCTAGGTGGAAAGACCGTTATGACTATGTGTGTTTTAAGTAGATTTGTCTATGATCTTGATATAGTCTTGTGGTGAGAAATCCTCTTTCATATTTTGGTTAAACTGATGATAAATTAAGCTTGATTAATAAGTTAACTAAGACTATTTGAGTGGACGACATCCTGGGTTCGTCGTCTCGTAATATTATGTCTCTTGAGGTTAATCAAGTCAATTTGTGAAACGTTTTCTGACGAGAATCTTTTTTGTAAGTTAAAGGTTCTATTTTATATCAAGATCATTCCAACGCACTTATGGAGTTATTTTCAACATATTTGAGTTCGTCTATCTTATTGTATTGGTATGATACAGAAAAAATATTATTTTTATGTTAAAGTCTATTTGTCTTTTACTGATTATTATAAACACTACTTTAATATCTTGGATTGACCTGGTCTATTCCTAAAAAAAGATTATTTTATTACGTGGGTTTATACTTTTTACCCGTGTGTTTTCCTATTATCTCACATTTTGGAGTTTCAGGTCATTTAATTGTAAGCTTTTGAAGACACATAATGGTTACTTCTTATTCTCTTTAGCCTCTCTAAAATTTCTTTTCTCTTCCCTTGTTCTTTGGAGCTCACAGCTCATAAACACCCCTTTTGGGTTTTATAGTCTTTGATTTCCTTCAAGATTCAAGTACTCTAAGTTCATTTCTAAGGTTAACTAAGGTGGTTACAAGTATTGGTTCTTTGATTTCAAGGGTTTGTTCAAGATCTATAGTTAGGGTTTTGGTTATTTTCATTTGGTTTTCTCAAGATCCTTCATTCAACTTCCTTTTCAAGTTCTTGTTATAACTAGCTTGTTCATCATCTTGTAAGCAAATCTTGAATCTATCTCTTCCATCTTTTATATTCTCATGTTCTTAATCAAGTTTTATATATATATCCGTTAGTGTTTGTGTTATTTTTCAAAAGAAACTAGTGGGTTTATGAACTAATGAAGTTTTTATGTGTTCTTGAAATTAATACTTTGAATATGGAAAGGATGAGTGAGCTTGTATGTTGAAATGATGATGATGATGGGATTAGGATAGATTAAGAGTGGATTTTGTTTGTTGGATTAGTAGTGAACGGGATTATGTTAGTATAAGCACTATTGTGAAGTTTGGATGGATTTATGGAGGCGTTTGCAAAATATAAGGTTGCTGATCCGATTTAGTTTTGAGGTTTTGGATGACTTAAAAATATTTTCATTAGTCAAGAAGGTAGTTTTTGGAAAGCTTGTTTAAAATAGATAGATTTTCATATATCGAACACTAAAAACGGATTTAAAACGGCCAAGTTATGGCGAAATGAAATTTAAAACACTTTTCGAAATAATAACTAATATAGTTGCTGATTGGAATTAGAAAATGAGTTTTCAGGCACTTTCGGGTCGATTTGAGCTTTTAAAATATTGGCGAAACGTATATAGACACTAGTATATTAAGTGAAAACTTTAGAAACGTCACAAATGTATTATCGGGATTCTAAAATGGAAAACTTTTAAAAATAGTAACTTTTGGTATTTATTAGCGAGATGGACTTGGAAGTTATGCGTTTAGGTTTAGGTAGTGCAATTTAGGATCATGGACTTAACGAATATTAAGGGACAGTATTAACGTCCCGAAACTTAGAACTTTCCTAAAATAGTAACTTTCCAAAAATAGAAACTTTTCATAAAACATGGCATAATGTAAGTGTAAGCCATATACTTTCATAATGACACGTTTTTACTATATAAACTAAAGCGCAAACACTTATGGATGTCTATTTATCTTATAAGCGTCTATTTCGATGTTTCGTATCTATTTCTCGTTTCTAAAGCGCTTCTTTTAAATTAGGTCGCGGTTAGAGACGTTTGATATCGTTATACACTTCGTCGAATTTCTTGCTTACTATTTGCTTAAGGTGAGTTTATAGCCTCCTGTTTTTACTATGTTGCTTTACTATTTAGGGTGAGAAACATTGCTTGCTTTTAAACATTAGACACAAATGCTTTACAATTTCCCAATCCTATTTACGTGTTGCCTAAGTAGTGTTGAAACTTGTATGCCCGAGTTATCATGAACCGTTAGTTACATATGACCAATTGTATTGGTTAAGTGAGAGCGAGTGTTGTAAATAGATCTATTAGGACTAATCATCCTCGTCCGGGTAAGTAGCTCTTACTGGATCAACGGACGTATACCATGTCGGATGTTAAGGTGTTGTGCCATTAAGGCACCTGTCATGGAAAGTTTTATTTAGCATTATACATGCTTCCAGTCCATTGAGCCTCGGTGTCATGAGTTTAGTGCAACGTAAATACCTTTTTATGTGATATTGTATCTGTTATAATAGTCACGTACGTTTTGCAAAATTTGGGGTCCATTCTTATTACAAATTTAAACCTATGAATTCACCAACTTTATGTTGACGTTTTAGCATGTTTTTCTCAGGTGCTTAGCTTATATTTACTCTTGAAGTGCAATGTGGTGTCTCATGCATGCTCGGATTTTCAAGAACATTTATCTATTATTAAATACCGTTGTCATTTAAAAATAATTTCTTAAGCTTCCGCATTATTCCTATTAAACTCATTTGAATTATGTAGTGACTTAAAGTATTTTTATCATTTGCAACGGTGTTTACTTTTACAAACGTCCATATAGTGTTCGTTCCCTTGATCTTGTGTCATGAATATTATGACGTCACGCCCCTGGACACGTATTTTGTCCAGGATCCGTTTAAGGGTGTGACAAATGTGACCCATATTCATGAAGCCCGCGCCTTGATTTGCGCCTCGCCTCAAGGATCCA
>BQNB010111289.1:2748-16142 GCA_026074375.1 Tanacetum coccineum
ATCAAATTTGTCACATACGGCTTAGCCTCTTGCCCATCAAATGGATTGACCTCATATCGCATAAGCATGTTCTCCAGGTACAAATATCTGTAACATGTGATTTAGAGGTAACACTATGAGTACAACATCTACAAGATCAGGATTAAAGTTTTAATATGATAGGAGATACAAAAATAAGCATACTTTAGACACTGAATTTTGCGTTGATTCGCATCTTTGTCATAGTTTTTAAAGGCATCAAAAAAGTCGGTAGCTGCTTCTGCCCAATGGCGCTAAGCCATATGCATCTTGCCACCACACTCGCGTATTATACCCATGATCTGAGGAAATGCTGATTTGATGTTGAGTGCTTTTTGGTACAGTTGCTGTTACAAATACATAAAAAAAAGAGACCTGCTGATCATACTTCGAGTATTTAGTGTGAGCCATATGTAATCGTTCGTATTTAGTGTTGGTATAGTTAAAGGTTTCAAATGTTTTTCTATATAATTTCAGCGATCATCTGATCATACTTCGAGTAACTCAGGTATGTCATATACCTAATTATAAAATCTGTAGATTATGTTGTTGATGGTCCTATCTGATACAGATTAAGGTCGCTGATAAACAAGCAGTTGTAGAGAAGTTACAATTGGAAGCAATGACATCCAACCAACAGGTGAAAAAACTTCAGCAAGATCTGATTGCCATTCAAAAAGAGATGTCATCGTATGCGTTGTTGTTCAAAGGCTTGTCAATTGACAATTCTACCCTTTCAGACCAAGAGCACGATGTCACCCCACACTTCATTCACCTTACTGACTATGTCTAATCTGGTGTGTAAAATGCAGGATGATATGGATGAGTTGGTAACAAGCAAAATGGAAGAGGCACACGAAAGCTTATATGGTTGCCGTTGCTGCTGCTGCAAAAGAAAAGCAAGATGAAGACTCGATCAAATTAGTCCCTCAGAACATAACCTGATCAATGTGAGTAACTTTTATGCAGGATTTAAAGTATTAAGAAAGTTTAAATACACCAGTTACATTTACAATACAGTCTAAATAATTACATAACAAACTGTGTGTGTACTAAATATACTAATTGAGTGTCTCTTTTCTGTTAGTCATTTAACAGCAGCCGAACAACAGAGGCAACAACAAACCAACCACCCACTCAGTAGCAAAGCAATCACCCCCGTCAGTAGCAAAGCAAACACCCATGTTAGTTACCAGCCAAACACTCCATTAAAAAACAACTCCCATATAGTAAGTTTATTCCTTTAAATATTTGTATTTTTCTTGTTAGATTTCTATGTTTTAAGCTTGATTGTTTATTTCCAAATGGTACTTTTTAAAAAATGTTATAATTCAACTGATTTGAATCCCGTTATTCAGAGGTGTGAAGCCAATTTATTGACAGGGGGGAGCTGTAGTAGATATGAAAGCAGCAATAGAAAAATCACATTAGGTTACATGTAATCATTTCCTTAGAGTGGATAACATTTATTTCCGCATTTGTAACTATTGACATGCCATCTTAAAAGGACAATAACGTGTGGAAAGGGCTCAAGAATGCTAAGAAAGCTTTAAATTTAAGGCAACAGAAGGATTGGTACAAGATTTTAGGTATTTCAAAGACTGCATTGACCAGCATGTTATCGCAGAGATAAAATCGGCTTAAATTAGCCTAGCTTACCAATGGCACCCAAATATAAACTAGCATACACAAAGAGAAGAATAAAGAAAAAAAAACAAACTATAGAGAGAAATACCTGAGTGCAAATATGACGGTCCTGTTCTTTAACACCTATTTAAAGAGGTGGTAAGATAGCGGCGAGGAGTAATAACGAGTAATAAGTCAAATTGGTGATTTTGCACGGGCATGTTGAGTGACAATTTTTCTAGAAAAAAATATTTTTCCTTCAAGCAAATTGTAACATTTCGTATTTTCAGGTCATTTTACGACATTATATATTTCACTATTTATTTTTAGTATTGTACGTGTTTGCTTTTAAATCGTAATCGTTAAGTTAAAGCGCGTAAGCTAAAAAATTTCATTCAACGTGGACGGGCACCAAACAAATTAAAATTTACGGCAAGCAAGAATTATTTTATTTTTAGGAAAGTAATAATTAACTTTTTTGCATTTTATTTTTATTGGTTACGTAAAGTGGTTACGTTTCGCAATTTAAATACATTTAGGCATACCCGGGAGCACCAATACCTAGTTATACATATTATATATCAAATTATTATTCATTAATACTCAAGAAGTAATATGTAGTGCACAAATGAAACTTTCTTTTCATTCTTTTCTTTCCTTCCCTATCATCCACGCCCAACATCAAGACCGATGGCACACAAATTTTTATCTAAACTACAAGTACTAACCTAGTAAAAAAAAACATTTGACAAACATGTTTCCATGTTTTCCCCCCTTTTTTCTCGCTAAACGCCATCCCCCCTCACTCCCCCCCCCCCCTCTCTAGTACTAATAACTTGGACTTAGAGAAACTATCTATCATAGTACATTTTGACATCCTTTATGCATAAATAAAAAGGAAATAAAAATCGTAACATGTCCCACCATTTCCTTAATTACAAGCAAAATGACACCATTTCCTTGTCTTTAATTCCATCCATACCCACGTCCCCGACCATTTTACCAACAAGACAAATGTCATATTATTTTTCTTTCTAGCAAGCATTCAAGTAGTCTAGGTTGATATTTAAGCTATTCTAAGAAGGTTGGAAGGCTTGGTTAAACATTTTGCAAGGTTTAAGCAAGTTAAAGTTTTTCTTGGAGAAACTAATGTTTTCATCCTTGGAGTTTTTCAAGCCAATGGTTAAATCACAAGAGGTGTGATTAGTTAAGTCATTCTTACTCAATTACCTAATGTTTATCTAAAACCCTAATCATTTTTTTACTACTTATGATTTCATGTGTATAATGTTTATATAGTTAAATCACCATTTAGGATATTTTTAAAATAGATTTTCTTGTGATCATGGGTTTATGAACTTTTTCATATGTTATATAGTTGTTATATCATGATAGATCTTAAATCTAATAATGTAACCGGTGTTTTTAAAGTGTAAAAAGAAAATTATAAATAGTAATTAAAAGTTTATGACTTAAATAAAGATTTATGATTTAAAAGTGTTGTTAATGACTTTAATACCACTGGAACACTTGGACAAAATATGACAAATGGAACCTCTATAATTATATAAGTCCTATATACCATCAGAAGTACTTATGGAGGACTTCTAGTGGTAATTCAACTAGTTTGAAAATTAAATAAAAACAAGTTAATATATTTAAATATCTATAATTATTAATAAGGGTTGTTTTGGTTCGAATTCAAGACAAGATTTTATGATTTTAAACATAAATACTACCTTTGAATCTCAAGGATCATGAGGCCCATGTAAACTAAACTCGGAAAAACCGAGGATTTATAACGAAAGGATATACGACGATACAAGTTTACGTTAATTAATAACTTTTTATAAAAATAATTTTATAAAAAGATACTGATCATCAAGACCATATTATTTTTGGACAGACAATCATAATTAAGTAAACTTTAATTACTCTAACGTGCTCGAAACGAACACACTTAAAATTGGAGTTAAAACGAGTTCAAGATACGACGTTCAAATATTCCGACATAATATATATAAAACTCTAAAACCGTCACGTTTCAGCATCTGCTACAGCTCCCTTTTCTAAGGGCCTCCTCGGGACTGATTGAGCCAGAATGTAAAACTACAAAGTTGTTCGGCGAACGACAATTTTACATAAACCTGCCAATTTCATAATTTTATTAACCTTCTTTTAATTTGTCTGCGATGAGTAAAAAGTAAAGTATTTAAAACTAGACACATTTCCTAGACATGATATAGTGGTTGGTTTTCGTTTTTAATATAAGGTTTTTGTGAAACATTTATAGAACAATTTGATATAATATTAATTACCTTCTTTAAACTTTATAAATATTATTTTACAAAGACATTGAATTATTTAGTATCGATTATACACGAGAACAACACGTGAGGTTATATATTTAGCAAATGCGATATAAATATGATTTCAATAATCACAAATTAGATGGGAATTTGTAGCTATATAGAATATTCAAAAGTATCTTAAAAACTCATAAGAACCTACGACCCATATTTACTTAGGTTGCTTTCGGATATTTCCGTGACACGTATTCTGTCATTCACTCGACTTATTCGTCACTTCACTTTTGAGGTGAGTTAATAGCCCCTTTTCTATCTACTTGTTTCACAAACTCTATGGGGGTGAAATTACATGCTTGTTTTACTTTGGACACAAGTGTTTTAAACTGTATGCTACCCAGATTATTGCCTGAATGCTATTGCCTAAGAGCCGCGAACTCTGGTGCAAATCCCTTATAATTACGAACTCTGGTGCAAATCCCTTATAATTACGAATACTGGTGCAAATCCCTTATAATTACGAACTCGGGTGCAATTCCCTAAGAATTACGAATACGGCTTCGATGTCATGAGTCTAGTGCAATAATACCTATTTTGGACTACTGAATATGTTTCATAGTCTACCATTACTTAAATCTTGTGGTCCACCCTTTTACTGATAAACCTATGAATTCACTCAACCTTTGTGTTGACTTTTAGCATGTTTAATTTCAGGTTCTAAGGTGTGATTCTGGAGGGGAGCTGCGGGGATATCATGAAGATGGATTCTGTGATTTCTTAAAATTTGATGCACTCTTAAACTTTTAAAAAACTTAAGTCATCTTTTGAAACAGTAAAACTTTTATGTTACAAATGCATGTTGAAGTCTTATGAAGTTTACCAAGTATGTGGGACCTAATGTGAAAAATCTGATATTTTATAATGCATCGAAGATTACTTATTTAAAAACATCTATTTGAGGTCGTTTCCTATATCTTGTTTCTTGTACTACGACGTGACACCCCGTTGTTACCATTCCGCTGCAAGTCTGATTTTGGGGGTGTTACAGATTGGTATTAGAGCCAAGGTTATAGGGAACTGAGTCATTTTCAAAACCTAGTCTATAACCAAAAAATTTTAAAAGATTTTCTTTTCCTTCATTTTCAAGATACAGTATCCTTCATCGCTGGTCCGATATCCGCGCACGCATCCTTCCCGATTCCTTATATGCTTTATGTGGTATCTTTAATTACATATTCTGTGTTTAACAAGTGGGTAAAACTTGGTATAATAATAATTATGCATATATATATATATATATATATATATACGGCATCCGTCCTATGAGGTATTGCCATATATATATTTCAATACTCGCTACTCGCGAGAAGATTGATTTTTATAAGCATTGATGCTATATAATAAAATCATTCCTGATATATGATGAGTTTAATTTCGTATATGTTTAAGCTATATATACGACGTTACTAATATAAGTAATTTTCTTTCTCTGTAGTGTCATGGACGTACCATTGTTGCTGGATCATGAGTTTGATTTCTTCGCTGCTAAGCCTGTGCCAGGACTTTCCGAGGCACCCGACAACCAAAATGGGTGGATTGAGTGGGACGTGCCACTAGGAGGTGAGATGGATGAGCCGATGGAGAGACCGATGGAGACTCCAGGGTTTGACGACATGGGAGTATGGATTAGTTTAATGAGTTCATGGATGATGATCAGGATAGTTGGAGATGAAGGAGATTGAAGGAGTGGGATGAGGCCCAAGTGACGTCCACCCGAGAGCTACTGTGACGTTCACTAGCACCTCCGAGGTTATGGAGGACCAATCGACGTGCTACACACCCGTAAGGACTGAAACTTAATGCTTAAAATGTGTGTAGCCAGGTAAAACCCACATCGTCAATTAACTCCAAGCACTATACTAACCAAGGGGGTTTCAGACAGAAATAATTCAAGTGTAATAGTGTATAAGATCACAAATTAATCATTATCACCCAACTATTTTGAGCTGTACCAACATATTACAAGACACCCAAATATAACTATTAACACATCTGGAATACTATCTTTATAAGATTAACTAAGTCAATACGAACATCCACGCGACCACTCCTCCCTCTAACTACTATGATACATCTGGAGTATGCTACGTCATGCCTCAGGTGAATGATGACTTATTGATAGGTCAAGACAATTCGGGGAGTAAAGGCACGGAGAGCTAGTGAAGAGATGGTGATTAGTGAGGATGCTGAGGTGACTGATAGGATTACTACATAGGGAAGATCCATCCTCGAGTCTGGACTATTATGAATGTCTTTGGTAGGGGCAGGTACAACCTGCAGACCTCATTGCAATGGAGTCTGGTTGCAGAACTAGCATTTGCAGACTAAATTGATCTGATAGGAGAAACGTGAGGGCACCAGATAGCATATTTTTACTGGTAAAGACTTCATTTCTTGGATAGAGAAGCATCTAGCCGTACTGAGTAAGAAACTTAAGGGACCCTTTTTCCTTTAATATCACTCTAATATAATGGTTGAGTTTGATGATTAACGGTGGTAGGCAAGTTGGAGCTTTTACTATGATTTCTGGACCCCCCGTATTTATCTTCTTTCTGTTCTTATATTTTCCATGGAATGAAACTAGATCTTTTTGTAATAATACAAATAAACTGCTAGTGCCTTAAGGTTAGTGACCATGGTGCTGGCGGTGAAATTTTTGTTTCTCTTTTGTAAACACCTGCAACCTAGATTAAGGAGTTTACTTGTAAAACCTTGTGCTAGACAAACATAGAATACTAACAATGTATCTTTTGGGAAATATGGAAGTAGCATTAATGATTGTAATACTACGAAACCATTATAGATCTTTTGAAACCCATTTTTAGCTATCAAATTGAGTGGTGTTTGTGAACAAAAAATTCGTTAATTTATATATCGACATCTAAGTATATTTCTATGCAAGCCCATTTTACTAAATCCATTGATTCTATAAAACAATCACTGTCACACAATACTCGCAAATTCGTTAAACTATTTTCGTTATCAACTCATACATAAAATAATTACCCACAAACATAAACCCTTACTATAACACTTATGAAGTATCAATGATCCCTTACTTCGAAAAAACCATTTTGATACCTATCCATCATAGACAATTCTATTATCTTCTCATAAACAAACAGTCCGTATGTTCATTAAACAAACTACCTTACTATCGCTTGTAGAAACATCATTTTATAAACTGTTTTTACTATCATATGGCAAAACATTTTACCATCCGTCCAATAAACTGACATTTTATAAACTATACACAATCATATTATGAATACCTTATGAATTACCTTCTTGACATCTTATATACTATATTAAAAAAAACTGCGTTCTCCGAAACACTTTAAATACATTTTTTAAACCGATGACTTCTAAACATGAAAATGTACTGAATTTGTGCAAACAAATAAATGAATAACAACTACAAACCTTAATCATCTAATAGTGTACGATCATAATTTTTGACGAGGACGGACGTGTCGTCGTTTGGGTCCTTAATTATGCATAACCTATCAAGTATGCATAAAAATTCCAGGTCAGAAACCATCACGTTATGTCAGAAGCCGTCGCCTCTAAAATCTTTCCCTTCCTTGGGAATAAAAATCTACATTTGAGCGGGAATTTTCATGAATCAAATAGTTGTACCTTAAGCTACGGATCACCATGCAAGAAGCCCTTTTCAATTCAAAATGCATGGAGAAAGATCTCCACATACTTATCATCATAAATCAAACATCTTTCTTCCTTTCCTTTTAGTTATCCTTAAAACCTTTCCCCATCATTTTTGACTTAAGGAAGTACGTCGCTTCTTAACTAAGCTCGAGTCAGTCAAGAAATATATATGATTAGGAAAGGGGTTTATAATTAGGTTTGATGTACGGGAAGACCCCTGAATCACCGACAGAGATCCGTTCATTTTTAGGATGGTCTTGGTTATTCTACCAGAAGAGTTTATTGAAATACTTGATTTACTCGATTTTATTGGTCTCCAAGATCGCAAGCCTCCTCACCATGTGAACATCAAAAGAATAAGACATATGTGTGGGGCGATAAGCAAGATGAAGCTTTCCGCATTCTGAAGGAAAGCTAGGATGTCAATGCTGCTCCAGTGTTAGCACTCCAAGATGGACCACGCAGGACGACTTTGTGGTCTATTGTGATGCATTCGAAACAAGTGTATTTTGGGTGCGTAACTGATGCAATAATACGGGCAAAGTGATAGCGTATGCGTCAAGACAAGTTGAAAGACCCGCCATTGAAAAACTAATTATCAACCACCCAAGACCTGGAATGGTGCCAGGTGGTGTTCGCCTTAAAATCTAGATACATTATCTTTAATATGGGACAAAAGTGTTATCTACAACTAGACACAAGAGTTCCAGTACATATGTTGACCATAAAGAGTTGAATATAGCCCCCCATTGCGTGTCCAAAGGCGTGGATGAGCTGCTCAGTGATACGAATGTGAGAATCAAATACCACCTGGGCAAGGCAAATGTGGTGGCAGATGCTATGAGTAGAAAGAAGCTGCTCACGCAATAGCGAGTTACGAGTGCTATGAGTATTTGAAAAATAATATGTCCAACCATTATAGATGGTCAGGGGTGACTATCCCAAATCAGGACTTAAGAACATAAGATTAATGGAAGCCCAAAAGGGGCGAAGCTTCCAAGATCTCAAAGCTTCCTAGCTGAATGACTAAGAGGATTAGACCCACACTTTGAGTGACGAGAGGATGGCGTGGAATTTCAACTTCTTACGATCATATCAGGAGAAGTCATCAGTTAATGTGATTTTGTGTAGAGAAATTGATCATTAGATGAAGCTCATACTTCTAGATATTTCAATACATCCGGTTGCGGAATAAGATGTACTATGATCAGAGAGACTGTATTGGTGCCTGGTAAATGAAGATAGACGTTTGCTGCTAGGTACTTAGCAGTGTCTTCAACGGCTTTAAAGGATTAAAGTTGAAAACAAAGCGAATTCATAGTTCATAATATTATCCGAAACCCTCATGATTATTTAGTAGCCAGAATATCCCTGAGTGGAAATGGGAGAAGAATAACAATGGACTTAGTCACAAATTGCCTAGAAGCAACCATGGGTATGAATGCGAATTGTTGGTTATTGAGGATAGATTGACTCAAGTCGACTCAATGTTCTTCCAACCTATCGTGAAGATTAAAAACGGAGAAAGCTGGCAAGATCTAAATCAAAACGAGATCTTATGCAAGACCATGGTGTGCTGTGTCAATCATATTCAGATCAGTGATGGTCGATCCGCGCACCACTTCATAGCAAGCTCTCAAGAGGCCGTTGGGTACAAAAACTACATATGAGTACGGCTTACCACCCTGTGAGACCGACGGTCTACAGTGAGCGAAACTACCAGACGCTAGAAGAAAATGCAACGAGCTGTGTTTATTGGATTTTGGTGGCAGTCTGGGATACTCACAAAATCCAACAGAAAATCTCCCGTTGATTGAAGTTTTCTTATACTAACAGTTACACTCAAGCATTAATTGTCACCATTCGAGGCTCTGTACGGGCGAAAATGTAGATCCCCTGTGATATGGACTGAAGTGGGAGAAAGTCAGCTTATTGGCCCAAAAAATTATGCAAGAAATGACAGAAAAGATTTACAGATTAGGGAAAAGTTGAAAACGAACGGAGTCCCAGAAAAAGCCTATGCTGATAAAGAGGCGTAAACCTCTGATATTCAAAGTTGGAGACCGAGCTTGTTACATTTAGAGGGTAGTCTCCAATGAAGGGAGATGGTACGTTAGTAGAAAGGAAAGCAGCACTACGGTATTGGGACCATTTGAAATCTAGTGGTGTGTCGGACCGATAGCTTATCGAGGGATATATTTATATAGATAGCTTATCGGCTGAAGTTACCCCAGGAGCTGAGTTGTGTCCACAACACGTTTCATGTGTCAAACCTCAAGAAGTGCTTGGCTGAGCCAGATGTTCAAGTGCCTTTGGAAGAGATCGAGGTTGATGAAAATCTGCGCTTTGTCGAAGAGCCTATTGAGATCGTGGAACGAGATGTGAAAAATCTAAAGCGAAGAAGAATCCCATTAGTCAAAGTTCGTTGGAACTCTCGAAAAGGAGCTGAGTATACCTGGGAACGTGAAGATCAGTTCCGGAAGAAATATCCGCATCTGTTCACTGAACCCGTACCTTCGTCAAGTGTCGTAACTTGAGCCTTGAGGACAAGGCTCTTCTAACGGGAGGAGACTGTAACATTTCGTATTTTCAGGTCATTTTACGGCATTATATATTTCACTATTTATTTTTAGTATTGTACGCGTTTGCTTTTAAATCGTAATCGTTAAGTTAAAGCGCGTAAGCTAAAAAATTTCATTCAACGTGGACGGGCGCCAAACAAATTAAAATTTACGGCAAGCAAGAATTATTTTATTTTTACGAAAGAAATAATTAACTTTTTTTGCATTTTATTTTTATTGGTTACGTAAAGTGGTTACGTTTCGCAATTTAAATAAATTTAGGCATACCCGGGAGCACCAATACCTAGCTATACATATTATATATCAAGTATTATTTTCATGTAATACTAAGCCACAAAATATTTCTTTCTTTTTTTCCTTCCCTATATCACGCCAACATCAAGACCAATAGCACACAAATTTTTATCTAAACTACAAGTACTAACCTAGTAAAAAAAAACATTTGACAAACATGTTTTTGTCTCAAGTTTACCTCCCTTTTTGCAAACGTCTCCCCTCCCACCCCCCCCCCCTTTTAGCACTAATACTTGGACTTTGAAACTTTCTAATAATTACTAGCAAAATAGACACCATTTCCTTGTTTATCCTTCCATACCCACGTCCCACCTTTATTACACAAGAACAAATTGAATATTTTTCTTTCTATGCAATGCTTTCAGTAGTCTAGAGATAATTGATAATTTCAAGCTTATTCTAAGAAGGTTGGAAGGCTTGGCTAAACATTTTGCAAGGTTTAAGCAAGTTAAGGTTTTTTTGGAAAACTAAGGTTTTCATCCTTGGTTTTCAAGCTAAGGTGTAATCCACAAGGTGTGATTTGATGTGTACCATTCTTTACTCATTTATAAGGTTATCTAAAACCCTATTCATTTTTTTACTATTATGATTCATGGTGTATATTTGTTATATCATCATTTAGGATACTTTTAAAATGGATTTTCTTGTGATCATGATTTTATGAACTTTTTCATATGTTATATAGTTGTTAATATCATGTTATGATGGAAACATAAGTATTGTACCATGTGGTTTAAGTGTAAAAAGAATATGTATAAACTAGTAATTAAAAGTTTACTTAATAAAGTTTATGATTTAAAAGTGTTGTTAAGGACTTAATACCATGGACACTTGGACAAAATATGGACTAATGGACCCTATAATATATAAGTCATATGACATAAAGGGTTATGGAGGACTTGTGGTAATTTACTAAGTTGAAAACTAAATAAAACAAGTTTATATATATAAATACCTAATTATTAATAAGGGGCTGTTTTGGTTCGAATTCCAAGACAAAGATTTTATGATTTTATAGAAATAAATACATGATCACAAGGAAGACGTGGACTTGTAGAGAACCCGAAAAAACTCGTTTATATCGAAGCGGATAGACGAAAGATTACAAGTTTACGTTGTATTAAATACTTTTTATAAATATTATATTTATAAAAGATTACTGTCTATCATCGGACATTTGATTTTTGGAAAAATTCATACATAAGTAGAACTTTTAATTTACGAGGATCTGTGCTCGAATAAAGAACCACAGACTAAAAATTGAGTTAAAACGAGTGAAGATAGTACGTTTCAAGATTCGAATTAACTTTATATTAAAATGTCTGTGTGAAACCGTGCACGTTGTCAGAGCTGCTGAAGCCTCTCACTTTTCAAGGGCCTTTGGGACTTGTTTGAGCCGAAGTGTTAAAACTATAAAAGTTGTTCGGAATCGAGGCATTTTACTAACCTGCTAATTTTCTAATATTTAGGGTGTATAGTTTGATAAACTAGGTACAGTTTTTCCTGACATGAATTGTGTTGGTTCTTTTTAAAATAAATTTTTGTGAAACATTCTTAGGGATTCATTTATATAATATTATACATGTCTTAAACTTTATAAATTATTATTGTTTACCAAAGGGTACAATTAAATTCTTTATTCGATTATACGAGTACGAAACACGTGGATTTGGTTTGCATGCCGATTTAATATGTTTCATTAAACACATTAGGTTGGTGATGTTGCCTATATAGAATAATATATCATTAGTTTTAAAGTACTTAGTACTCATACGACCCATATTTACTTAGGTTGCTTTCGGATATTTCCGTGACACGTATTCTGTCATTCACTCGACTTATTCGTCACTTCACTTTTGAGGTGAGTTCATAGCCCCTTTTTTCTATCTACTTGTTTCACAAACTCTATGGGGTGAAATTACATGCTTGTTTTACTTTGGACACAAGTGTTTTAAACTGTATTCTACCCAGATTATTGCATGAATGCTATTGCCTAAGAGCCACGAACTCTGGTGTAAATCCCTTACAATTACGAACTTTGGTGCAAATCCCTTATAATTACGAATACTGGTGCAAATCCCTTATAATTACAAACTTGGGTGCAATTCCCTAAGAATTATGAATACGGCTTCGATGTCATGAGTCTAGTGCAATAATACCTATTTTGGACTACTGAATATGTTTCATAGTCTACCATTACTCAAATCTCGTGGTCCACCCTTTTACTGATAAACCTATGAATTCACTCAACCTTTGTGTTGACTTTTAGCATATTTAATTTCAGGTTCTAAGGTGTGATTCTGGAGGGGAGCTGCGGGGATATCATGAAGATGGATTCTGTGATTTCTTAAAATTTGATGCACTCTTAAACTTTTAAAAAACTTAAGTCATCTTTTGAAACAGTAAAACTTTTATGTTACAAATGCATGTTGAAGTCTTATGAAGTTTACCAAGTATGTGGGACCTAATGTGAAAAATCTGATATTTTATAATGCATCGAAGATTACTTATTTAAAAACGTCTCATTGAGGTCGTTTCCTATATCTTGTTTGTTGTACTACAACGTGACACCCCATTGTTACCATTCCGATGCAAGTCTGATTTTGGGGGTGTTACACAAATATATGAGTATATTTTTTCAGTACACTAGCATTCACATTTTGAAATAAGAGGATACAAATAATGCAATGTAGTTGATAGTATTGATTTGCTTCCATTGCAAAGTAAGACGATAACTTTACACAAGTAAAAGAAACTTTATTTGAGTGTATTCGATATTTTTTTACTTAGGAGTGAAATAATCAGATGTTAGACAAACGCTTTGAATCAAAGGCTGAAACGT
>BQNB010111290.1:0-22383 GCA_026074375.1 Tanacetum coccineum
TTTGGGTTGACTTTTTAACTTTTCTAATTATTTATGGTTAATTACATTTAATTACCCATTAATTAAAAAGCCTTATTAGTTAGTTATATCTAACGAACTAATTTACGACCGTTAGTGTTCATTCGTCGAATCATATATTAATATAAATAATAAATATACAATTATATTATTATTAACGTTAATATAATGATACCTAAATTTATAACGTATGTGACCCCATAGGCTCACGTATTTCTAGCTGTATAAATATTCGTATGACATGAGCACAAACGCAACAGCTCCCACTTGCGAATGTCTCATTCATATTATATAACATATTAACATTGACAAATAGTCTAGCAACATCATTAATACTTCCAGAAATACCTGAGTTTGCAGTTTTTGGAAAAACAACTCAGTCTTCTATGGATTCAGTTAGTCCTATCCCTTTATTTCAAATACAATGTTAAATATGGATATAGATCAATAGTAATTCCATAGTTTAATGATTCTATTTCTCGCATCTGTATTGATTCAGATCATCAAATGTAAAAAAAATCATCTTAACTACACTTTGGGCTCAACCAAGCAAATATATAATCAACCCAACGAGGGGCCCAGTAAGTATCTAACTCCAAAACACATGGAGGAACAAATCTTATTTTGACTACAAGTGTCCATTATGTACTTCAAAACACTTCTGAAAATAGCCCTTATAACTAACTTTTGACAGACTAGCAGTAGGCTTATAATCAAGAAATGCTATCCATACATGCAAAACCCACTTGCATATCAAGTCTAAGGATAAACATAACTTTCACCATGTGTGTAATGCACCCAATAACGCCGATCCATAAAGTAATTTACACAGATGGGGTATCCAATATTCAACCTTATTGAATAACATGCGAAGGTGGCAGAATCATCTTTACGTATTCTCCGAAATACAACCAGACACTCACATTTACCTTGTCTTAACAATATTCCCATATTGTTAACTGGTAATAGACATAGTATAGAATAAATAAATTTATTCAAGTATTTAAACATGCAAATATATAACATAGTAGTATAAATGAAAACGATCATACCACGTATATCAATTCATTGTTTAATACAACTGCTTACAGTTTCATTATCCAAATAAGATCAATGCATGATGATCCTTTTAAACCAAGCATGTCACACCCCGAGATTTTTAGGTCAATATTTTAAACCTTTCCGACAATTATTTTGACTTTTATACGTTACGTTTGAATTTGGCAGTTTACCGGGAAGTAAACCCGCGTAAATCTGAAAAACGTCATCGGACGCGTTCCGACATCGGATATTCATTAGTTTAGATATTATATGAGTTATTTTATATTTTCTAAGTGTTTCGTAGTTTACGATCACTCTCGATATTTATTTTTACGCTTTAACGTTTAAATTGCGTTTTTCGCGTTTTTGACCTAACGGAACCTCGGAAACTCGAAATCTTTTCGTGTAAACTTTAGTTATCGTCCATCTCATATTGTTAAGCCAAAAATTTCATTCATATCCCTCCCCCTCCTTATATTAGACGCCTAAACCTAAACCAAATGCACCATGAATCTTGAAATTAAATACAAGAGCATCTTTTGAAATATTCATGCATGTGTGCATGAAAGTGACATATGAGGAAGTCATTCTCATGCACATATCCTTATGGAAGACTTGCACATGTGATCATTTGGACTTATGCACCACCCTTTGACTTGGAAATTCAAATTTGAGACATAATATGAACCATGGACCAAAATTTTGAACCACATGGTCCTTGTGGCCATGGTTCGGCTGAACCACACATGCACACACTCTTGGTGTGTGTTGGTTGCTTACTTGATCAAGTAGTGCGTTAAAACCCTAGCTCTTGGCCTATAAATACCAACACATATCAATACTTAGGGTTCCATTATCATTTTCAAGCCACCAACAAAATTTCTTCTCTCTTTTTCTCTCCTCTTGGCCACGGCACATACACACACATATACTTTCCATAGTTTTGATTTCTATCAAGATCCAAGCATTCTAAGTTCATTTCTAAGGTTACCTAAGGTGTTTGCAAGTATTGGTTCTTTGATTTAAGAGTTTTATTCAAGATCTACAAATTAGGGTTTGATTATTATTTGGGGTTTTTCAAGATCTATTGATTTTGGGTATAGATCTTGTGTTATTACTTCTTGTTCTTCATTCTTGTAAGTATCTTGAATCTTTCTTTGTAGTTTTTCTTATGTTCTTCATATATGTTCAAGATCCATGCATCCATATGTTGTGTTTTAAATTTTTGAAGGATATAAAACAAGATTTTATAAATAATGATGTACCATTTATTTCACTAGTTAAATATTATGTTCTTGGTGAGATGAGAGTTGCAACAATAAAAATGATGGGATTAGGTTAGTTTTAAGTGTGGTTTCATTGTGGTTTTGTTGTGAATGGAGATTAGGCTAGATTAGACACTATTGTGAAGTTTGGGTGGATTTTTGTTATGTTTTCAACAAAAAGTGTTGGTTGTCCCAAATTTGTTTTGAGGTTTTGGTCGACCTAAAATTATTTTCATTAGGCGTAAAAGTAGTATTTGAAGAGCTCGTTTCGAGTAGAGAGTTTTTCATATTTCGCACATTAAAATGGGATTTAAAACGACCAAGTTATAGCCAAATAAAACTTGAAATATTTTTCGACAAAACTAAGTGAATAGTATGCTGATGTGAATAGTAAAATGAGTTTTCGGACACTTTCGGACATTTTTGGACTTTCTAAACACTAGCAAAAAATATAGTAACACATACCTATTGATTAGTATTATTTAAAGACGCCGTTAGCATATTTTGAGAAAAGCGATAAAGTTACCAAAAATATTAAGTTTGGTAAGAATTTAGCGAAACGGACTTGGAAGTTAAGTAATTAAGGCTAGTTAGTGCGTGTTGAATTATGGAAACTTAACAAATATAGGGGACAATATTAACGTCCCAAAACTAAAAACTTTCCTAAAATAGAAACTTTCTAAAAATAGTAATTTTTGGTTAAACGCCGAAACTTAACGAAAAACTATATGATTTCATTTCATCATGTTTTGTTAAACAAACTAAAGCAAACACACAAGGATGTCTTTTGGTGATGAACATATTGTGCAATTCTTGGCATACTTTCTGTGTTTCTGAGACGCGTTATTATTCTAGGTCGCGGCTTCTATATCACATTTTACTTGCGTGATTATCGTTTGCTCATTTTACTAAGGTGAGTTCATAGCCCCATGTTTTACTACTTTTACTTTACTATTTTGGGGTGAGAAACATTGCTTATTTTCAAACTATGGACACAGTTACTTTACGTTTCCTTTTCCTGATTACGTGTTGCCTAAGTAGCGAATAGACCACTAATGCCCGAATTATCATGAACCGTCAATTGCTTAACCAACCGTACTGGTTAAGTAAGCACGAATGTTGTAAATAGATCTATTGGGAGTAATTATCCCTATCCGGGTAAGTAGCGCTTACTAGTTTCGGAGGTCCCGAACAAACGAATATATACCCCCCCCCCCCCCCCCCCCCCCCCCCATGTCACGTATGTCAATAGGTGATCCTGGTCAGATACCTTTTGGGCGAGGAATACTATTTGGCATATAAAATGCTTCCTTTTAAATTGAGCTTAGGCATCATGAGCTTAGCGCAAACGTAAATGCTTTATGTGAAGTTGTATCTCCTATAACTGTCACGTGCGTACTGTGAACTTGTGGTCCACTTTTAATATTAAATTCAAACCTATGAATTCACCAACTTTATGTTGACCGTTTTAGCATGTTTTTCTCAGGTGCTTAGCTATGGATGTCTTTGCTTGCTTTATGGTGTTGCCTTGCATTGGACCGATTTTCAAGAATTATTATTATCTATGTTAACATCGTTGTCAAACTTTAAAACCTTTTATTCTCTTCTGCATATTATCGTTGAGCCTATGTAAAACTTTAACTATTTTAATTTATGGAACGATGTTGGATTTTTAAACGTACCCTTAGAGGTTGTTATTTATATCTTGTGTGATGTGTATTATGACGTCACGCCCCCGGACACGTGATTCCGACTAGGCCTGTTTGGGGGTGTGACAGATTAGTATCAGAGCCAAGGTTATAGAGAACCAGGTAGTATATTTAGGTCTGGTCTATAACCAGTATGTGATTCTATGTGCTTTTACCTGCTTACATACATATAATATAATAATAGCATTTAATATATATAAGTACTAATTATATATCATATTGCCATAATTACTTTATTCATGATTTCGCCATATCATATTTTTGCATCATGCTTATCTTCTTGACTTTGCTTGCACGTTGCATGGTTTTATATAAAGAGATTTATATAAACTTGTGCTTGTGCAGGTCATGACTGCTCCTATTATTTCTATTTCGTCTAATTCATCTGAGGAGAGCGTGGGTTCTCGTGCCCCACGAATGATTCTATTTGGTGCCATTCCTGCTATTATCCCTGTTATCCCAGAGGTTCCTATTGTTCCAGCTGATCCCTTAGTTGTAGCAGATGTGGGGACAGTTTCAGTTGTCTCACCTGCCGGGGTACTTGATTTAGTGGATTATTCATCTTCTTCTAATTCTGATCCATCGGAGGATTCTTTACCTCCCGTACCAGATTTGCCATTGGTTTCACCCTTCTTATGTTCTGATGACTCAGAGGGATAATAAATATGTAATGATTGCTTTATTTCCCCTAAATTAGAGGTTATCCCATCGAAATAAGGAAGTGAAAGGACTAGCTAATATCTTGAAAAAAAATGGTAAAATACTTGGAATTTATAAAGTGTATTCTTTTATTTAAAATGTATACTTGAGAAATGAATTATCTAGCTTATTTTTTTTAAGGTTAATTCGTCCAATAGATAATGTAGGGTAAAAGTTATTATAAAACTTTGAGCAATGTAAAATAAAAAAGAGAAATTTGCGTTTAAAACGTAAATTTTATTATGGTGGTTCCCCAGGGTATGCCTACACGAAATTTAATCTCGAAACGTTAAAGCTTTAACGTAACCAACTAAAAAGAAAAATAAAAAATTTAATTAATATTTTCGAAAAATAATATAATGCTTGCATTGCTAAAACTTTTAATTTGCGTTTGGTTGTCCATTCGTAACGTTGAATGAAAACTTATATCATACCGTTTAAACTAAACACTTAAATTTAAAAGCGAACGTGTACGAGAAAAAAAAAATTAGTGAGATATATGACGTCGTAAATGACCTGAAAACACGAAATGTTACAGTCTCCTCCGGTTAGAAGAGCCTTGCCCTCAAGGCTCAAGTTGCGACACTTGACGAAGGGTCCGGTTCAGAGAAAAGATGCGGATTATAACATTCCGGAACAGATCTTTCACATTCCACAGGTATAACTCCGCTCCTTCCGATAGCTCCATTCCAACGAACTTAGACTAAGTTGGAATTCTTCACCGCTTTAGCTTATCACATCTCGATCCACAACCCATTAGACTCCTACGATAAAAACGCAGATTTTCATCAATCTCGATCTCTTCCAAAGGTACTTGCACATCTGACTCGGCCAAGCACTTCTTAAGGTTTGACACATGAAACGTGTCATGGATACAGCTCAGCTCTTGGGGTAACTTCAGCCGATAAGCTACCGGTCCAACACACTCTACTATTTCAAACGGTCCCACATATCGTGTGCCACCTTCCTTTCTTAACCAAAAACGTACCACTACTATCCCTTCCATGGAGATACCTTAAGTAACACTCGGTCTCCAACTTTGAATTCAAGAGGCTTACGCCTCTTATCAGCATAGCTTTTCTGGCGACTCCTTGCCGTTTTCAACCTTTCCTTAATCTGAATAATCTTTTTCTGTATGTTTCTTTTGCACAATTCTGTCCAAATGAAGCTAACTTACTCCCACTTCAAAGCCCATATCAACGTGGGATCTACACTTTTCCCGCCGAATAGAGCTCGAATGTGCACACTTAACGGCTTCGTGAGGTAACTGTTATTAATAAGAAAACTCGACACGGGGAGATGAGTATCCCAACTTTGCACCAAAATCCATAACACAAGCTCCGTAGCATAACTTCCAAAGCTCTGAAAATACGGCTCACAAACTGACCATCCGGCTCCAAGGTGGTAAGCCGTACTCCATAAGTATTTTTGTACCTAACGCCTTCTGAAGAGCTTGCCATAAAGTGTAACGCGAATCGACCATCACGGTCTTAGATGATTGACACCAGTCACACCATTCTTGCCACAACTCGTTGATATATATCCTTAGCTAGCTCCACTCTTCTTTCTCCATTTTGTAATCTTCAACAAATAGTAAAAGTAGCCGACATGGTCAATCTATCTCTAATGACCCAAACGCATCGTACCCACTGCTGCATCTAGGCAACTTTGTACTAATCCATTGTATATCCTTCTCCCATTTCACTAGGGATTTCGGGTTGCTGAAGTAATCCTGATGGGTTTTTCCTGAGTGTTCCGGCTTTAATCTTTAGAGCACGTAAAGACACCTGCCTAACGTACTCAGCAATGTCTCTCTTCATACCAGGTCCACCAATACAAGTCTCTCAGATCATTGTACAATCTTATCCGCACCCGGAAGAATTGAATATCATAAGTAAGAGCTTCATCCATGATCAATTTCCATACACCACCAACTGATGGAATGCCAGATGACGAATCGAAGAATAAAATTCCACAACATCTCGTCGCCTCAAAGTGGTTTCTAATCCTCTTAGGCCATCAGTTGAGCTTTTGATATCCTTGGAAACTTCGCCCTGTGCTTCTAAAAATCTCAGTCTAAAGCCTAGAATAATAGTAATACTCATGAGCACGCACGTACCCGCCATGGCTTGACAATCTTCTTTTTCTACTTAAGGCATTCCGCCACCACATTCGCATGCCCGGGTGGTAATTGATCTCACACCACATATTCACTTGAGCAGCTCGATCCACCGCCTTTGGCGCATAATTCAAATCTTTCTGTCAAATATGTACAAGAGACTCTTGTGGTCAGTGTAAATAAACGACTTTTCGTCCATAAAGATAATGTCTCTTCTAGATTTTAAAGGCTACACCACCGCACCCCAATTCCAGTCGTGTGGTATAAATTTTTCTCATAGGCGTCATTAACATCTTGACAGCATACGCTATCCACTTTGCCCCCGCAGCACACACGTCACCAAAACCTTGTTTTGTATGCAATCACAATATGACCCACAAAAGACCGTTTGGAGTCCATCGGGAGTGCTAACACTAGAGCATTGCATACCTTACTCCTTTAGAATGCGAAAACATCATCTTGCTTATCCTGCCCTACACAAATGCCTAAATCTTTATTGGGTCAATAGGGTGAGTAGGCTTGGCGAACTTGGAGAAAATCTTAAAAAATCTCCGGTATAAACCCGCCAAACGCTAAAAATAAAAAAACGGATTCCTTTAGACGATTTAGAAATCTGTTTTCCATTCTTGACTGACACAAAACCATGCTAGGAACCACGTAGAATACCGACGTAGTTGACCACATGTCCTGATGAAGCTGTACGTCTTGTAAACCAAAATTCACACTTATGAAAATTTGGCATATAACATCATACTCCACCTTGAGTAAGTCTAAAATCGTCTTCAGGTGACTACATGTTCTTCTTCTACTTTGAGTATATTAAGATGGACGTTCAATGAACACAATTACAAATTTAACCAAATACGGTTTTTTCAGACGCTTTTCATTAAGTCCATAAATATTCTGGTTAGCGTTTGTCAGCCCAAATGCATACTTTGAACTCAAAATGCCCATAACGTGGATCTAAACTCGGTCTCAATATATCTTCCTCCTCGAACTCTTAAACTGAATCTATCCAGAAACGAAGAATCTATCTAGGAGAAACAAAACACGCATAGGCACCTTGTGATTGATCCAACAATTTCATCAATTCAGGGGAGAGGATAGCGCTTTTTTAAAGTCAAACTTATTTAATTCCCTATAGTCAATACACATTCTCATCGCACCGTCTTTCTTCTTGACAAAAAGCACGGGTGCTCCCCATGGAGAATGACTGGGTCGAATGAAGCCCTTCTCTTGAAGCTCCTTTAGCTGGTTCGACAACTCTAACATCTCTGACGAGAGCTAATCGGTATGGTGATTTCACAACTGGCGACGCGCTTGGGATCAGATCGATGCGAAATTCTATCTCTCGTACAGGAGGTAAACCTGAAAGAACCAAACTGGAAAAACCTTAGGGAAGATCTCGGACAACACTATGTATCAATCACCTTCACATCAACCTTGAATACATGCAAGGATCCAGTATCCTTTTTTCCGTCCCTCTCGTAATTTCGGCCTTGGACGAATAAGAATCTCGCCATTCGAAGAGGAATACCAGTACAATATATTCATAACAATCTATGACAACCTCGTGATGTATGGCAGCCAATCCATGCCAATAATTACATCAAAACTTCCTAGTCGGGTCGGGAGTAGGTCAATTTTGAACACGTGATTAAGCAAGACTAAGGTGCAACTACGTAAAACAGTGTTGGTACTAACCACCTTTCCATCTGCTAACTCTACTTCATAACTAGTATTTAAACGGTTGGGCAATATCAAAGAAGGTGTAAAACGCATAAGAAACAAAACTCACTCAGCACCAGAAATCAAAGAGGAACAACGTAGTGATCATTAAGAAGAGAAACGTACACGCGATCCACATTCGGATTCTGCTGAGCGATTTTCAACCACCATGTAATCTGTCTCCACGAGCTCCCACATTCGCAGGTTTCTTCTTTTTTAGACACTTGTCCTTGTAATGTCCTTTTCACCGGCATCCATAACAATTCCCATCTGTAGGGGGGTAACTCCTGCACCTGAAACTCCTAACTCAGTATCTTATCTCCTTATGAACGCATTTCTTTGAGCACTGTCCCGACATTCCTTGAGGTTCATAGCCCATTGTGGTGAGAGTTGCAACGATTGCACCTTGGTAGATTCCCAACATAACCTCTACCCTCAATCTCAGCTTGGGCGTGCAACGCAATAGTCCCTGGCAGTTTTCACAGCCATCCTGTTTTGTTGTTGGTGATTAGTTGATGTTTCGGTTGCGGTTGTTTGTTAGATTTGGGGGTTTATTGTTGTTGGTGTTTCTATTGGGGTCTTCCTATTTCCTTTTGTTGCTAATTTCCAACCAATTCTAGTAGTCCCTACCCGAATGCTTGCTCAACCATTCACATGCCATTGTGAATGCATCAATGCAGAGTTGCAGGCTTTGAAGAAGTGATATTTCCTTTGATTCTTTCAGGAAACCCACGAACATACCTTTCAATCTTCTTCTTTTCAGTGGGCACCAATTCAGGACACATCAAGGCCGGCTCATGGAAACGACTGTTGTATGCCTCGATGTCGTCTCCTTTTAGAGTCAGAGTCCGGAGCTCTTGCTCCATCCTTTGGATTTCGTGTTTTGCTATGGGCAGTATCGGTATCAACGTCGTCTTGATTCAGTCAGGAATATCGGTTAGCAATTTGACGAGCTCTAGAGTGTGCACATTCCCATTACCACCATGTTAACGCACTAACCCAAGATAAGTACTAGCAGCAAAACTAACCTTATATCTTTTCGGCACAACTTGCAAGTTTCAAACACTTGCTCCACCTTCTCATCCAATGCCCTAACCAGACAACAAACCCTCCGTTCCATTAAATGATGAGGATTTTCCAATCATAAATAGTCTTGTGTCGAACAACCTTGCACATTCACAGTCCTCCATGCATTCTAGGGTTTCCTCCCCTCCAGACCTACCCAGCACTATCTAGATTAGCCCTAGACTTTTCGTATTCTTCAATAGCTTTGGCCACACGCTTTTCCACTAACCTCTTAACAGATTTCTTTCATCTTCCAGGGCGGCATTACTCTGGTAATACAAATACACAATCGTAAGAATTAGTAATAGTAAAAAAAAAAAAAAAAAAAAAAAAAAAAAAAAGAAATTAAAAAAAAAAAAAAAAAAAAAAAAACGTTATACGCCGAGTCGAGGTACATAATAATAATGGAGAAAATAATAATATTATACTAATCATGAATTTATCATAAATACAGTATGCAACTGTATAATGAATCCACATAACCACAAGATTAAGTTCACAACGATGGTTATTTTAAAGGTGATCTATATATAACATCATTAATCAGAAATGGACAATAAAAGGTATATAACTCCGACCGAATACGAATGAATAGTAATCGCTAGAAGGTAGACAAAGGAATCGAAATATAAACCGAATATTATAATAAAACTAAATAAGCAATAATGATGAACGAAAGTAATCATGATCCGGGGAATACCGCGCGATATCGGGAAAGTGATGAAGGATTCTGTATTTTAAAATGAAAGAAAAAGAAAATCTTTAAAATTATTGTTTTATAAGACTAGAGTTTTGAAAATGACCCAGTTCCCTAAAACCTAGTTAGATCTAGATACCAAGCTATAACCCCCCAAAATTCTTGATGAGCAAGCGAATTGTAACAAAGGGGTTGCTACGTCTTAGTCCAACAATCAAGATATAAAAAACGACCTCAAAAGAGACGTTTAAATAAAGTTTCATTCGATGCATTTTAAAATATCAGAGTTTTCTGTTATGGTCTCAAAATATTAAAAGCGTCATAAACATACTACGTACGTCCTTTTTAAACAAAAGCTTCATAATCCCAAAAGATGACATAAGTTTTTAAAAGATAAAGTTGCATCGAATTTAAGTAAACACATAATCCATCTTCATTGATATCCGTCACGGCTCCCATCCAAGCCATATACCTATAGGACCTGAAATTAAACAATATAAATGTCAACACATAATGGTTTGAGTAAATCTTAGGTTTATCAAATAAAGAGTGGACCACAAGATTTAAGTAAAGGTAGACTATGAAACAAATTTCAAAGACCAAAACTGTATTATTTGCTCTAAACTCAAGACCCCGAGCTTTAACTGTCAGTGGGCCCCCCAAAAAAATTTAGGTGTGTCCCCCCCCCCCCCCTGCCAAACAGCCTACATAAGTCATCTAAATGTTTAAATGACACCATGATCAACTTGTACCAGAAATTCCATGTGGGGATTGTTAGTCCCGATAGATCTATCCACAACACTAGCGCTCACTATAATAGCAATTGACGGTTCATGATTTGGTAGGGACAAAAGAGTGGCAAAACGTAACTTAGGCAATCATATCCATACAATAATCTGGGTATCATACAATTTAAAACACTTGTGTCCAAAGTAAAACAATCATGTCTAAAAATCACAGGTTTTAAATATAGGTATTACACGATCTCAAATCATTTAATTAAACCAATCAAGCTTTAGTTAGTAAAAATAGGTCATGTAAACGCTTTATTTAGTAGAAATCAATAAGTTTTGTGTTTAGTAAAACGACACATATTCTCACCCCGTAAACAGTTTAAAGAAACCATTAATAGAGAAACTGTGGGGCATGAACTCACCTTAGAAGTGAACATGGGATGAAATAATCGAAGTGAATGACAGAAAACGTGTCACAAATACCGAAAGCAACCTAATTAAATATTGGTCCGTATGATACTAAGAACATTGACGGATCAAATAGCAATTGACGTTTCATGAGTTGTGTAGGGGACTTAAAGAGAGTTGGCAACACTGTAACAAATGGCAATAATATCCAGGCACTAACTTGGTAGCAAACAATTTAAAAAAAACCCATTGACCAAAGAAAAACCATCATCCAAAATTCAAAAACAACGGTTAAAAATATATGTATTACAACGATCTCACATCAGGAAGTAAATCCCATCAAGCTAGTAAAAATAGTCATGTAACGGTTAAGTAGTAGAAATCAATAAGTTTGTTTAGTAAAACGAGCACATATTCTCACCCCGAAAACAGTTTATGAAAACCATTAATAGAGAAAATGTGGGGCTATGAACTCACCTTAGAAGTGAAGGGATGAAATAAGTCGAGTGAATAACAGAAAACGTGACAACGAAATTATCCGAAAGCAACCTAAGAAAATATGGTATGCGTAAGAGAACTAAGTATTTTGAAATAACAACTACCTTATATAATTCTATATAGCTACACCAACCATCTATTGAGTTTATGAAATCAAAATAAATCGCATTTGATTAAGACAAATACCACGAGTTCGTACTCGTTATAAAACTAATAAAAAAATTACTTGTCTTGTAAAATATATTTAAAAAGTTTAAGACATGTATAGAATATTATATAAATGATTCTAAAATGTTATGCAAAAATTTATTTTTAGCAAACGAACCAAAATACTATCATGTCAGAAAAAAGTGTCTATTTAAAAACAATACACCCTCCAAAAATTATGAACATTGGCAGGTTTTTTTGTAAAATGTCGTTCGCGAACAACTTTGTAAGTTTTACACTTCGGCTCAATCAGACCCGAAGGTCCTCAAAAATGAGTTTCAGTAGCTGCTAGAAGCATTTAAAACGGTTTTTCAAAGCTTATAAACATAATGTTCGATAACTTGAAACGTCGAATCTTACTCGTATTTGGGTGGCTCCGTTTTTTAGTGATATCACTTTTTTTTTCGAGCACGTTCATGTGAATAAGAAAGGTTACTACTTAATTATGAGTTTCCAAAAATAAATAGTTCCTAATGAACAGTAACAGTTTTTATAAAATTATTTTTATAAAAGTTTAATTTCGTAAACTTGTAATCGACGTAACTCCTTCGATAATAAATCGGTTGTTTTTCGAGTTTTCTTACCTTTTGGAATCGTCATGAGAACGAAGTAAATTTTTATAAAATATAACATTACTGATTAAAATTCGTGACCCAAAACAGACCCCTTTTTAATAATTATGTGATTATACTTAATTATATAACTTGTTTATTTACTTATCAAACTAAATAAAATACCACAAGTTCCCTTTATAAGCACTTTATATCCTAAGTCTTAAATATTTATAGAAGTCCATTATCCCATAATTTTGTCCAAGTTTCCAAGATAGACAAGTCCTAACAACACCTTTAATTCATAAATTTCTAAGTACTTTTAGTTAACTAGTTTTCCATATACTTTTTATACATAACCAACAAGTGTACAATACTTATACTCCATTTATAAACATGGACATTAGCACCCATAATAACATTGAGAGAGTAATACAAAATAATGTTCCATATAAGAAAGAAGTTTATTTTACATGTTTAATAGTATCCTAATGGTGATGAGCCCTATATAATTTATATATACACATGAAATCATAAGTAATAAAAATGATTAGCTATTAGATGACATTAGGTGAATGAGTGAGGAATGAAAAACAAATCACACACTTGTGATTTAAACCTTAGTTTGAAAACAAGGATGAAAATCCTAGTTTTTCCAAAGAAAACCTTAACTAGCTTTTTTTCCGTTGTTAAACTCTATTAAAAATCATAAAAGCCAAGTCGTAAATGACCTGAAAAGCGAACGTGTACTAGAAAAAAAATAATTAGTGAGATATATAACGTCGTAAATGACCTAAAACACGAAATGTTACATAAATACCAACACAACATCAAATACTTAGGGTTTCCATTATATCAATTTTTTCCAAGCGACCACCAACACATATTTTACTCTTCTTTTTTCTCTCCTCTTGACCACTCACATACCCATCACAACATAAAACTTTCCAATAGTTAAGATTATATCAAGATCCAAGCCACAAAGTTCATTTTCTAAGGTTTACCTAAGGGTGTTTGTCAAGTATTGGTTTACTTTGATATAAGAGATTTATTCAAGATCTTCACAAAATAGAGTATGATAATTATTTTTGGGGTTTATTAAAGATCTAGTGATTTGGGTATAATCTTAGTGTTGTTGCTACTGTTTATCAATTCTTGTAAGTATCTGCGAATCTTTCTTTGTGGTTTACAACATTAATGTTCTTCAATAATGTGAAAGATCCATGCATCCATATGTTATGTTTTAAATTTTTGAAGGATATAAAACAAGATTTTATAAATAATGATGTACCATTTATTTCACTAGTTAAATATTATGTTCTTGGTGAGATGAGAGTGGGATGAGAGTTGCAACAATAGAAATGATGGGATTAGGTTAGTTTTAAGTGTGTTAATCGTAGTTGATTTAGGTTTAATGGAGATTAGGCTATATTAGGCACTATTTGTGAAGTTTGGGTGGATATTTGAGAGCGTTTTTCGACAAAAAGTTTTTTGTCGGTGCCCAAATATGTTTTAAGTTTGGTCGACCAAGAAGTTTTCAAAATCGTGAAAACAAGTTTTTTGAAGAGCTCGTTTCGAGTAGATAGTTTTCCATATATCGCACATTAAAATTGGATTTAAAACGATCAAGTTATAAAGCCAAATGAAACATTGAAAACATTTTTTCTTCAAAACCAAATTGCAATAGTGAACAGATTTGAATGATAAAATGAGTTTTCAAACACTTTCCCAGACATTTTTTTGGACTTTCTAGGAACACTACAAAACGATCTAGTAACACCTACCTATTGATTAGTATCATTTAAAGACGCCGTTAGCATATTTAGGGAAAAGCGATAAAGTTACTAAAAATAGTAAGTTTTGTAAGAATTTTGCGAAACCGGAGATAGAAGTTAAGTAATTAAGGCTAGTTAGTGCTTTTTTGAATAATGGAAACATAACAAAATTGAAGGGACCGCTATAACCGTCCCGAAACTAAAAACTATCCTAAAATAAGAAACTTTCTAAAAAATAGTAATTTATGGTTTAAAACGCCTGAAAACTTAACGAAAAACTATATGATTTTATTTAGTCATGATTTGCTAATCAAACTAAAGCAAACACACAAGGATGTATTTTGGTGATGAACATATTATGCAATTCTTGGCATACTTTCTTCGTGTTTCTGAGACACGTTATTATTCTAGGTCGCGAGGCTTAAGATTACGTAAATCCCTTTTAACTCTTTGCGTGATTAGTAGTTTGAGCCTCATTTATGCTAAGGTGAGTTCATAAGCCCCTGTTTCACAACTTTTTTACCTTAACTAATTTTATGTTAGAAACAATGCTTGTTTTTCAAACTATGGACACAATTACCTTTACTTTTCCTTTTCTTGAGTACGTGTTGCCTAAGAAGCGAATAGACCACTAATGCCCGAATAATCATGAACCGTCAATTGACTTACCGACTGTACTGGTATAAGATGAGCGATAGAGTGTGGAAATAGATTCTATTGGGAGTCAATTATCCATATTCCGGTAAGCAAAAGCGCTTACATAGATTCGGAGGTCCCCAACAAACGGAACTATACCCATGTCGGAATGTCAATCGGTTGATCTGGTCCAGATACCTTTAAGGCGTGGAAAAACTATTATGGCATATAAAATGCTTTCCTTTTAAATTTGATTTCGGTGTTCCTGAGCTTAGTGCAACAGTAAATTACATTCATTTTATGTGAAGTTGTATCTGTTATAACTGTCACGTGCGTACTGTGAACTTGTGGTCCCAATTTTAATATTAAATTACAACCAATGAATCACTCAACTTTATGTTGACCTGCGATTTAAGTCATGTTATTTATCTCAAGGTGCTTGGCCGTGGATTTCTTTGCTTGCTATTTGGTGTCGCTATGCATTGGGCTGATTTTCAAGAAACGCTATTATCTACTGTTTAAATATCGTTGTCAATTTCTAAAACTTTTATTCGCTTCCGCATATTATCTTTAAACTTATCGCAAACTTTAACTATTTTAATTAATGCAACGATGTTGGATTTTCAAACGTACCCTTAGAGTCCGTTTATTTGTATCTTGAGTGATATAATATATGAACGTCAACGCACACCTGACAGATGTAATCTGTCTAGGCTTTCCGTTTGGGGTGTGACACGATTGGTATCCAGAGCCAAGGTATAGAGAACCAGTAGTAAATCTAAGTCTTGGTCTCCCTTTTTATACAAAAACCAGTATGTGAATCCTGCGTGCCTTACCTGCTTACATATATATCTTATAATAATAGCGTTTAATATATAAGTATAAGTATGGAATATATATCATATTGCCATAGTTACCTTATTCATCGTTTTGCCATTTCATATTTTCGCATCATACTTATTTCTTAGCATTGCTTGCACGTGCAATTTATCAATAAAGAGGAATTTATAAAAACAAGTGCTTGCAGGTCATGGTTGCACCTGTTATCTCAATTTTCGTCTGATACGTCAGAGGAGACAGTTTGTTCTCATGACCCCACAGTTATTCACTTTGGTTGTTATTCCTGTCAAATACCCCTTATAACTAGAGGATCCTATTGTTCCAACTGGACCCTATAGTTTACAACCGAAGGGTTAGGTGCAAGTTCAGTCGACTCACACCTGCCGTGGGTACTTGGATATTAGTAGATAAATTCACCTTCTTCTGATTATTTGAACCATCGGAGGATTCTTTACTCCCGAACCAGATTTTGCCATTGGTTTCGCCCTTCTAAAAGTACTGATACTTTAGAAGCGACATGTAAAGTATGAGCTATGCTGAGCATGAGACCGTAATCGTCATCTCATTATACTCTGTACTATTATCAGAGTTTACCCCTTTTGCAATGCCAGTTGTTTGCCCCACTAGGATTCGTCAACAGTTCAGCTAACTCTGTCCGACCTGGTGGGTGGGGGGAGGCTATCCCTTTCGGTCGACCTTATCGCACCCACCTCAATGGGCCGCGTAAGTTGTTGACTGCGAGGAAGAGAGTAAGACCCATTCCTGCTCGTAGACTTTCATGGAGACATGTATCTCATCATTCATCGGATCATCATTCTTTACCAGACTCATCTTCTTCTAGTGCACCTTCAGATCATTCCTTATCCAGACATACACCACCAGACACCACCGATGCTGATTCATCTACACCACATAGATTAGATACATCGATCACTTTCTGAGACTCCACGGACATAGTGTCGGCTTAAGACGTTGGAGGTCTGCACCAATGTCTACGCCCTTAACCCACCGACTAACATCAGAGTCAACCCTTAAGGTTCATCTTCTGAGAGGTTTCATTGGAATCATCTTCAGATCACCTTCATCTACTTCTACAGCCATCGTCGCAAGAGATGAAGTTCCCTACTACTGCTTTGTACTATCACCTACACATGTATTTCGAGGGTCGAAACCCACTCCTGCTGAGTCATTTAAACCACTCGCAAGAGGTTTTAAGATTCATACCTCACTAGAGGAAGCGAAGATTAGCATAATGGAAGTGGATACTGCTGATCCAGAGCTGTTGCAGATGTAGTATTAGTGGAGGGAGTTGTATCTCACCCTAAAGATGGTGTAGTGTATTAATTAGAGATTGCTTATAGTAATGTTAGGGATGATGAGAGATTTTAGGTAGAGGCAAGTAGCGGCAGACATGAGAGAGATCGCTGTGAAGATCCATTGGATATTGTGATCAAGTTATGAGTCTCTAAATGATGTATACCTTATCTTGAGATACTATTATGATAAGTTCACTACCATCAGAGTTCCGGAATTAGATAGGATTACTAAGCATTGAGACCACCTCAATAGACCAGTTGGGAGAATTAGTCAAAGGTAGCTAAGGAGGAGCGCAAGCGAGTATGGTATTAGATGATTGGTAGTTTGATACTAGAGTACCAAAAGGTTCGAGCTAAGTTGAGTATAGGAGAGAGATCAAGATTGATTAGATATTCTTTGCACATGTCACTAATTCACAGGAGGAGATTTACGTCAGATTCGTAGGGATCAGAGATGATACTAATAGGATACTTAGGAGGTTTGATTCGTATGTAGAGAGACATTGGTTTTTCGCCCTTAGACAATTAGTAACCATGATCATGTATGACATTAGACTGATGGTTATCTCTAGAAGATGGCAGTAGAATAATCGTAAATCAAGTACCTATTTTGGATTGGTTGAACAAAAATTATGCTTTTATTCGTGAAATGAAAAGCTTGTTTTGATTCTCTCGCGTATTCATCTATATTGTTATTTACTTATTCTGGCAAAATCTGTTCTATTATATTTCTATATAAACCTTATATACCATTTAAAATGGCTATAAACCTACGACTCGAATCTCATTGTGCGTTATGTAATTGTGACATAGAAGAAAAAAAACAATGACCTAACACTCGCATCTGGATGACCCCTAAAGCAATCGAAGAACTCAATAACCGACGTGTGGAAGAAGCGTTGGCTGCTCATGAGGAGACCCGTGCCGCCAATGCTCTCGAGGCTGAGAATCAAAGCCAAGAACACAGTAACGGCGATAATGGAAATGGCGGTAATAGAGATGGTAAGAATAGAAATGGTAAGAATAGAAATGGTGGAAATGGAAATCCAAACGAGAATGGCAGAGGTGATAGACCTGTTGCTAGAGAATGCACATATCAGGACTTCATGAAGTGTCAACCACTCAACTTTAAAGGAACAGAAGGAGTTGTCGGATGATAAAGTTGGTTTGAGAAAAGATGGGAAACAGGTTCGATAATCCAGCAACTCTGCCCAAAAGTCCCAAGTTAAGTATTCTACTTGCACCTTGTTGAACAATGCACTAACTTGATGGAACTCACATAAGAGGACTATTGGGACTGAGGCTGCATTTGCCATGTCATGGAGAGAGCTCATGAAGCTAATGACTAAAGTGTACTACTCGCCCAAGATATAGATTCAAAGAATTGAAACTGAATTGGTGAACTTAACACGTGAAAGAACAATGATTTGGCTGCTTATACACAGAGATTTCAAGAGATTGACCTATGATTTGCATCCCAGCACCATTAAGGTCCTCGAGGAGGATGATCAGGTTGAGAAAAGAGAAAAATAAAGAGAAAAAGAAAATGGTAAAAAATAGAAAAAAAAGAAGAAAAAATTGTACGGGCTGCCATTTTGCTTATGTTTATGTTTATGTTCAAGATAGTGTCAAGAAAAGAAAAAGAAAGAGTTTTATGTAAAGTTTGTATGTCTTTGTCCTAGTGTGGTCGAGTCTTGGCTTAGCAACGCCTTATACATGTATTTTTGTGAATGATTGACGTGCCAGTAAATTCCCCAAATATCCCCCAACCGTGTTTCCTTTACCCTACACCTATACATCACAACCCTTTAAAGACATCTTTGATAGTAATTCCTAGGTGCTTACGCTAATGCAATGGAGATTTTGATTCTTTATCAAGCCTATGATAATTTATATGCTATGACAGGTAATGAGTGTTATTTTCTCGTTTCTGGTATTGTTATAATTCATTATACACCCGAGAGAAAGATAGAATCCAAACACTTATGTGAGGTGATAGTGTATAATTTACGTGCTTTTAATTACGAGGTTTAATTGGTTGTGTGATCCAGGTCGTTAACTCTACCAAAAATAACCGTACTTAACCTACTTTAGAATAGGGTAAGTGTTAAAAATAGAGAAATGACCTACTTGTAAGTACTTTAATAAGTACATGGACTAGAAGTGTTAAGTTAGGAAAGTTTAATAAAGATAGTTAACCAAAGGGTATAAATAGTATTTATGTCAAGGTTAAGTGTAACAATTTCATTTAATCAAAAGGCAAGTTAGGTATTTTTCTCTCTCTAAACACACACACTATTACACCTTATTTTACACACACTAGTCATCAATCAAGATCTATTGTTTAATATGTGGTATCAAGAGCCAATGATTGCGGATTAGTGTTATATCTTAGTGTTTGATTGTGTTAGTGATCAAGAGATTGCTTATTGAGCTTATTTTCATTCTTATTTTTTGCTTATTCGGTCAAATTTGCTTAATTATGTGCTTGTTCAGTTAGCTTATTTGTATGCTTATCTGATTGAATCTGCTATTCTACTGCTTATTCAGATTATATTTTGAGCTTATTCTATCTGTTTTTGAAGCTAATTCAAATTTGTGCTTATTTTTGTGCTTATTTGCTAAATCTGTTTTTTTAAAGAGCTTATCAGTCTAGTTTTTATGCTTATCTTGTGCTAATCAGTTCAGTTTTACCTTATTACAAATTTATGTGCTTATTCTGATATTTTATAAGGTCATTTGTAACTTAATTCGTGTGCTTATTGCTTTTTTAGATCCAAAAAGCTTCAGCTGCTTTATCTGTTTATTTTATGTGCTTATTTTATGTGCTTATCAGTCAAATCTGCTTGAGAATGTTTAAGTAATTCTGAATTGATTTGTAACTGTTTTTGACCAAGTTTGACTTTTTGGTCAAAAAGTCGAAGACCCGTTTTTTGGTAACCCTTTTTTAACCAGTCTATACAGGCGAGTTATACATAAAAGTACACAGGCGAACTATACAAATCTGTGAAGGCGAACTATACAAACCTATGAGGCGAACTATACATATCTGAGAGGCAAATTATACAAAATACAAAGGCGAACTATACATCTTTTAACTCAGATCTAAACAAAAAAAATAGATCTCAGTGTAGTTTTCTTGGGTTTCTCATTCGATATTAAAATATCTTTGAAGATCTAATCACCTGAAAACAAAACCATCACAGATCTGTAACAAAAACATCACATGCAACCTAGATCTACAACTTAACCAAACCATCCTCATCATTCACCAAACAAATCCAAGTCTAACCTATATCCCATCCTCTTCTCCACTACAATCATTTCCAAACAGAAAGTTTAATAACAGAAAACAACAAAAACAAAAGAAACAACTTTTTTTTTAAATCTCAGATTTTTTTTGTCCTTGTGAGTTTTTTTTACAAATCTTTAAAAGATTGTCACACAAAATATCATCATAGATCAAGATAGAAGCGTTCACTTGTTAATATTCGAAAGATAAAGAAAGTTTAAAACAAATCTGTTTTAACTATCTTCTGTTTCGAGTTGTGAAAACCACAAGAAAACAAAAGTGGAAATAAAAGACGAAACCTACCTTAGATATCTTGATACGTCATGATTCAAATTCAAGAACCAAGAACCAGAATACGTTTTATCGTATAATAATCAAAAGGGTTTATATATTTTGTGTGGTTTGTCTTTCATTCGAAGTTTCAAGATATAAAAGATTGTGAGTGAATGTAAAGTCAAAAGAAAAAAGAGTGGTTCTGCGTATGTATGTTGTTGAGAGTAAAAGAGAGTGACTGCGTTTTTTTTATCATATGAGAAGTGATACTAGGGTTAGTGTGACATTTATATACCAATTTTTTTTTTGGATTAGCATTGAGTTTTATTTTGTTGGGCTTATATTTTTTCTTACCGAAAATTTTAAGCAAAATGGGTTGTTTCTATTTGTTTTCGCCTTAGGCTAGGATTGTGTGTTGGGCTTGTTTTTGTTTTTCTCTTATCTACCGTAAATTCCAAATATCATTTGGGTCGAGACAATCTTTTGGACAAGGATTAATCAACATTTAAATGTTTGGTTTTCATTCTTTTTGAACACGAATACAAAGTTGTTATTTGTGATATAAGTGAGTGATTCTTTAATAGCATTTTAACGGTTTTTACTCAAGTGTGAAAAGTTGTTAAAGTGATTGAATTGTTGGTATAAAAAAATAAAAAAAAATTAGTCTACGGCTTTAATTAAGAATTAAATAGTTTTTTGTTTGCGCAAGTTAGTTAGTTTGTGGTGATTAATTGAGCGAGCTTGTCGGGATTATTCGTTGACTACCGGGATATTTGTTCGACACAAGATGAGTCGAGACGTGATTACAGTTGGTTCGACAATGAGGATTCTGTTGTTATATCGGGGTGAATACTCTCAGTGGCGTGAACAGTTTATGAACTATCTTGAAGAGCAAACGGATGGTGAAGCAATGATTAATTCTATTCAGAATGGTGATCACCCATTGCATGTTATTGCTCAAGTGTCACTTGTTGGAACCGCACCAAATGCACCTCCTACTCTTAAAGATCCTAAATTTTGGACTGCTGAAGAGAAAAAGAATCGAAAGATTGATCGTCTTGCAAGATCTCTTTTGATTCAAGGGCTTCCAAATGACATTTATTCTCTCATTGATAGCAACGATACTGCTAAAGATTTATGGGATGCTCTTGAAAGGCAGATGCGTGGTTCTGAGTATGGTGAACAAGATAGGAAAGCTGCAATTTTATATGAGTATGAAACTTTCAAAGCTACTGAAGGAGAAGAATTTCTTGATACTTATCTTTGTTACTTACAAGTTATTAATGATTTAAAGAAGTGTGGTTATAAGAAAGATAATTATGAGTTGAATTACAAGTTCTTGAACAATCTGCAACCAGAATGGAAACAGTTTGGTACATTGATGAGGCAAACCAAGAACTTAATGGATATCAATATTGATGCTCTCTACAACATTCTAAAGCAAAACCAAGGTGATGTGAATGATGCTATGAGATATAAGAAGAAAGCTGTTGTGGTTACTTCAGATCCATT
>BQNB010111291.1:6031-22382 GCA_026074375.1 Tanacetum coccineum
AATGATCTGATGTTTATAGACTTAAGCTGAACAGTTTTCACTTTTTCAAACTCTGTGACTTCGAAACTGGATGCACTATCAATGTCAATATGTAAGTGAGACAACATAGGAGATTCAACATGAAGTCCTGTGGATTTTTGAAATTCGAGCCTGAGTGTACCGAGTTTAGGCGTGATTAAAGTCAAAGAAAATACATGATTAGGTACGGTCCAATGACAGGTTTTCAGGTTATGAAGGTGGATACGAGGATCAAGTCCTAAGGCATGTATTAAGTTAAGAACTTGAAGATTAGGGAAGCACCTATTCAGCTCGTTTAAGTGATGGCAGGTCATCCAATCTAAGTTATTCATGTGTCAAACTTTTTAGCATTGGCATCGGATTCATATTATCTATAGATAACCACGCGTTGTTCACCTCTAAGTCAACGAGATAATAACCTGCATCAGCGAAAACAGAACATCAACGTCCATTGAACACTTTTGCATATACTGCAGTCTCATAACTTATTGGGGGACTTGTGGTTATACCTCATATAGGCATCGCATAGTATAAAAGATTTTTATTTCATCTATCCCTTGTATCAAACTAGTTTTGATAAATGATATATTTTGACATTTTAATCTATGATAGATTTGACGAAATGTAAATGAATGTCAACACTTTGTATACATTAGTGTATTTTCATGAAACCATATATTTAAAATTATAGTAATTTAATATAAACCACACTCAAATCCACTTTTAAACTTATAAATGTCCTGACAAAAAGTAATATCGCATGCATATTCACATTCATAAGAGAATAAGCGAAGACAAATGTTTGGCCCTATTCTATTCACACGCTCTCAGACAGTGAATATCTATTGAAAAGAGTCTACGTTTATTAATATATATATATTTAGATATGATGCAGTAGCCATCCAAGCTGGACAGCCTAGAAGTCGATTTGTTGCTGCCAGTCCATCGCCAATCCCTTATATTCACCCGCACCAGGCCGCCTCCCTTTGCCTTCTGGTCCAAATCAATTCGAAAAAACACGTACTTTTGAGCTTGTTTTTCGGTCTTTCTTTTGTTTCCTTATATATTTATATCAAAATGAAAGACAATATTAAAAGCCGTACACAGAACATGGACATTCATAAAAAAGTTTAAAACTCATATTGGCTACCAAAAGTTATTATTTCCCAATAAACACCATAGAGTTGATATAGTATATGACAAAACATTATTAAATTTTATTAAATATGGGGTTTTTTGTTTCTGGCTTAATAGTGGGCTTATGAACTAATTGATTTGGATTATATTATAAGGCCGCTTTATATTTCTAAGCACGGCTTATCTGAGATTTTGGGTTTTTATAAGTTTATTAACCCTGATGACATTTCAAACACACTTGCCAAAATTCAATTCTACCTTATGATTTCGATAACTCTAAGATTGCTTTCTTTACCTGGTTGCACTTAATTCTAGTGGACTATTACTGGAGAGCCTTTTACTTGTTGCAGGATCATTGACATTTACATGAATAGATATACCGATCAATACCATTATCTTGCCATCACCAAAACTAGAAGGGGTAAACTCTGCCTCTACTAAGTGCCATGAATTATATCTTACACCGATATCACATCCCACCATGGTGGTTTAACATTATAGAAGGGCTAATATAAGCCACAAACAACACCGGTACTTAAACAGTTACCTATATCTGTTTGGAATATTAATTGAAAAGAACAAGAGTGTTTGATTTTCGGTTAGAAAAAGAGTCAAAGAAAAGGTTGACATGTTGTGTTTTAGGTCTTAAGAAAAACACATAAACAGTTTTCTTGCCGAATGTGCTTATGTGGTGGCGCTGGTAAAATATCTTTAGGGTTGAAGTAATAAGTGGTAATGGGCTTTGTTGGGTCAAGCTGTGTGGGCTCAAGTTCTATTTGTGAAAATATACATTTATGAGCATAAAGGAATGTAGAAAGACAAACATGAACTAGGGATGTTTTATAAATGTTGTTTTGTGTAAGAACCAAATTTTAATAGTAGGTGCAATTTCATATTTTCCTTCATTTTTTTTTGGAATTTTCATATATACAAACATGAAAACAACAAATCGGTTACTTTATCTATTATTAGTAATCTGAACTTATACTCATCATGAATATTAGGTCGTCTTGTGATTTTGATGGCTTGAAGTAATCGCAACAAAGAAGCTTCATTATATTTCATATTATATGTATTTATATGTTAAAAACTAATAAAAATGTTGTGTCTTTTGAGTGGATGCCCAATACTACCACACCACTTGGACAGTGCTCCGAAACCTCATTGAGTAATATGTAAGTGTCATTTTGTAATATCGATTGTATTTTTCTCAATAATAAAATGAATTATGAATATACCGTTGCATATATAATCTATATATATTTTTCAGCTTATCATATACAACACCAGTTTCTCACATGAAAAGTATTTGTCGTCTTCAAGAAGCAAGAGTATATACTAAATAAAACAATGGGTAATCAAATACCATTATTAAAAAATGTGATATATTTGTTTTTGTATTTATTTATTTACTAATCCTTCCGTCCCACATTAAGTTTACAATTTGATTTTTTGAAGTTTTTTTCTTTAACTTTGACGTTAAATATTTTTGTTTGTATTATATATATAATACTTAATCAAAATTAAACCAATGAAAATACATTTAAAACTCAATCCGTTCATATATATTGCCTCAAGTTTATATTATACAAACAAAAATATTTATGATTAGAGTTGAAAAAAAAGACTTTAAAACGTCAAACTCGACAATTAATATGGGACATAAGTAGTATGTGTGCGATTTTCATGTGACTATATATATAACGTACATAAGATGTAAGCATCAAAAGACATCCTATATTCTTGCTGAAAATAGAACTTTCTTCTATATGAAACTCATTAATTATCCCTCTGGCTTATTAGGGCTTTTTTTAGATTGAATCCTATTTCATCATGTCTCTAGACAACACCACTACTAAAGATGATCAATCTCAAACCTCAGCAGGATGTGCTACTAGTGGCGTCGAGAAAACGTCTACATTAAGACCACCTGCAAAACAAATTCTCAAATGTCCTAGACATGATTCACCAAACACAAAATTCTGCTATTACAATAACTAAAGTCTCACGCAACCAAGACACTTTTGCAAGACTTGTTGAATGTACTGGACCAAAGGTGGCACCCTTCGCAATGTTCCAATTGGTGGAGGTTGTAGGAAGAAGAAGACGAGATCGTCAAGTTCTTCAAGAGACTTGTCATCCTTGGAAATCATACGGCTGAGTAATTTGTTCACTGGTCTTTCACCACCAGCCATGGACTTTCAGCGTAATGTTCTAAACCAATTCTCGTCTCCTTTCATGAATCTTGATTCATTAAAACTAAAGTTTTTTCATGGAGGATTAGCAAGTTTTCGAGAGAGTCTGCTATTACTAATAATCTTGCTTCCTCTATTGAGTCCTTATGATACGACCCTGTTCGGGGTTGTATCAAGATAGGGCATCACTTTTAGCGTGTGTTTGCTCCGTAAGAATATAGAGAAGGAGAAGAGATAGATTTACACCACTATAGCGTGTGCGAGCTCCGTAAGAAAGAAGAGAGAAGCTTAAAGATTTATTGATTAACTTGATTACATTGATGAAAACCATTCGGTATTTATACCGAATAAAAGACAATAACTTGTTTAACAAGTTGACTCACAAGATAACTCCTATAAATAAAACAAGATCACTTCCTAAACAAATAATCAAACATATTAAATACTTTCCTAATACGACTCAACACATATCCTAAACATAATAAACTATTATAATATCCTAACCGTGGGTGTATCATTCCCCACTCCTTCACAACCACCTTGCCCTCAAGGTGTTGTCTTGAAGAGATATTGATTCCGGGATCCCATATTTTTCTATGAGCAAAATAACCAGGACCATGATTAAGGAAGGCGAATAGTGAGGCTCCAAAAAGTGTATAGTCTCGTCATCTGATACCGCTATCAACCCCTTTTTCCGAACTTTGCTCTTCCAAAACTCTTGATAATGCATCAACCATATTGCCTTCTTGAAACTCCTCCGGAAGGCCGGTCACCACCTTACTTCTGGTACCGTATCCAACCAATAAATGAGTGCATAACTTTTGTCCACTACTTCATTCGCAGGTGTCTCCGGACCTATAGATTCTGACTCATCAACATCACTGTTGGCAAAGGCTTTCGTTGTTGAACTGCATGCAATTATCCTAACGTAGAACAAAAAATAATACAATCTTCTAAGGTTTCCAAGATCCACATCTTACTCGAGATCGTTTTTATTTTTTGAAGATTAAGATCGTAAAATTAGATCGGGATCTTTGTTAGATCGAGATCTTAAGGTCCTACATAGTGCCATTTCCTTTGTCACTCTAACATCAAAATTTCTTTCATGAACACAAGTAACAAGAAATAAGTTTTTTGCAAATTGGACTTATTTTACAACACACAAAAACCAGATAGACTTTTTTTGTATTTTTTTACACAAACAGTCATTATATTTAACTGAGCGAACGTTTCTATAATTAACTGTAAACAGTAAGGATCTTATTTGCAATTTTTTGAGAACTATATTTGTAATAGTAAGTAAATCACACTGATCATTTTGTCATTCTTGTTGGATGTCTACTATTTGGTAAAGAGTAGTAAACATTTGACAAATATGTATACTTCAAAACAGTATGTTTGATGAAGTAATAAAACAAGACTTAGATATTGGGTTTCTTACTTTCTTTTCTCGTCCCAGCCCTATTTCTTGGGCTTTTCAACCTAACTCATTAATCCCAATAAAATTACTTATTACATCACCCATTTGTTCTTCTTTTATCAAGTCATTTCAAAAATGCAATTCAAGTATAGAACTAAGCACTTAAATAATAATAATAAATATACATTCTCATGCGTAATAATCATTTATATACTTTTCACTGAAAGTATAAATAACCTTTGTCATACTAAAGCTGGAATCAAAAGACAAGATGTATGAAGCAGAATGTGTTTGTGTGATAATGTGAAAATGTTTTACAGTGTCTCATCGTAGGTTAAAATTTTAAATGCTGTAATTAAAGGGATGTAATTCAAACTGATGGGGTTACATTAAATTACAATCATATACAATTTTGAATTTTAAAATATTCTAATTAGGAATACATAAAACACAATGCCTCGTTGACTCGCAATTCAATGATATATTAAGAAACACGATTTTAACATAGAATTGGAGTAAATTAGACTATGATTTTTTTAACAACATGCCAAATTTAACAATGTGATACACGTATTTAGAAAATTCAAAAACCAAGACATACCTATACTCCAATAAAATATCTCCACTTGTACAATATAACAAAAAAATGTACGTCGCTAAATATAAACATAATACTCCCTCGACAGAATTGTAAATCTTGATTTGTTTTTGGAAACAAATGAACTTTGGTTAAAACTTTCCATAAGCTCAAGAAAACTCTCTTATATATATCCCATAGACCTTAAATATATTCTCACCGATCTTCTAAGTTTGGGTAAGCTTTCATCTCATCTATCGATAGGTTTAGGTTTTGTTTTAAGTATACGTTAATGGAAAACTTTGATTTTTCTGCATGCGTTTGTGGAAAACTTTGATTAATTAGTATTGGTTAGTTGTTAGTTGTTAGTTATTATGATTATATGTTTATTGCATGCATGTTATTATCGATGTTAGGGTTAGTGAATAATATGAGTAAATAGTTTCTTTGTATCCATCTATGTGTTTATTTGAGTTTGTTATCTCTTTCTTCTGATGTTCATGTTAGCGTTTTATGCTTTCGATTGTCATACTGATTTTAATTAGTGTAATTGCTCTTCGTTAAGGTTAAGGCATGAATTTGATGGCAGTTTGTATAACTTTCTAGCATGTATATAACTTCCATATGTATGCTTTTAGATTTAATGTTAAATGGTTTGAGAGTTAACGCAATTTTACAAACACACCCTCTTGATATGTCTCACGTTACGAGGATTTAAAAAGATTCAAAAACACGGACTACCATGGATAATACGGATGCATTAAACGCCTCGAGGGGCACCACAATTAGTGGTGTTATCACCAGAGAGGTACTGTCACATTGTAAATTTGTTTTTCAATCCAAAATTTGATAGGTTACATGTAAACCCAAGCTACCCTTTACGTCATGGTTATTTACTAAATTCATGAAGAAAACTTCTTCCTAATTATTAAAATTTTGTCTTCAGGGTGTTGTACTAGCTGCAGATAAGCGGGTCACATCAGGATTAGTAATTGATGACACAAATACAAGAAAGATACTTAGACTATCAAACAACTTTTATTGCTGCTATTGTGGCACTGCTGGTGATGCGACTTATTGTATAGGTACTATTCTAGTCACTGCTTATGCTTTTTATTTAGAATCCTCAAAGATAAACATTATAGGATATTTCTCTTTTGTTTGTAGAGGAAGCATCTTCTGCTCTCCTCCTCAAGGGAAACAATGACAAAGAGCCACAGTTCTGAGATGCCGTGCGGCAGCTAGTGTCGGCTATGAGATGGTAATTACATATTTCTCTTTTGTTTCCACTTCCGTTGTTATATCCATTTAAGTTCTCTAGTGGTTATTAAGTTGTTTTCATATTCCCATGGTTCTTACATTTGGCATGCCTACACAGTTTTGAACGCAGGTTTAGCGCTTAGCTAGAGATGGGAATTATATTGGGCGGATACGACCAGAGAGACGGCAAAATATCATATCATCTTGGCGAGGTGAGTCATATTAATTTACGGATTATTTTTTCTATTTGTTGACAAATGTAGTAAGCGTTTTACTTTATTTCTAATATAGATTCACAACAAGGATGATCCTACATTAGTGAGAAAAAACAGGCATGTAAAGAAGCCCAGTTATGCAGCAATGGGGAGTGGAGAATCATTCGCACTAACAGTTTTAAGTAATTACAATGCAAACAGCACGGTAAGTTGGCACACATATTCATATTTATTCTATACTGTAATATTCTTGTTCATAAATATATAAATTACAATAGCCACCTTTGTTTGTTAATATTTTCATTAAAATTATATTTTATCTATAAATCTCTTAACATTATCTATATTATCGTTATCTATCTTGCAACTTTTAAAACATAAAAAAGTTATCAATCAAACGATCTAAATTCTCCTTATTATATAACGGTTTATGTGAAGTATGCTTGTCTTATTAAAATGCATGTTTTGAGATCCTCCGCGAAGCGCGGGCGAAAAACACACTTTGTAACATTTGAAAAATTAACAAGTATTAATATTTTCTACAGCTTCTAAACGAAAGTCATGAACAACGCCGTTTACCAAGGCATTCTAAATGACTGTCACAGCGGCGGCAATGTCGACATATGCACACTCATTCCGGTAAGATTTTATTCCTCATACAACATTGACTTATCCCATGCACATTCTATAAAGTCATGAACACATAATATACCAAGTTTGACACACAAATCGTATAATATACTAAGTTTGACACACAAATCGTATAATGTACTAAGTTCGACACACAAATTGTATAAAAATTGATATTAAAGAGAAATAAAAATAAAATATTAAGGTAATTGACCATTATATTCTCTTTAACCAACTTCTATTATTCATTATCTTACCCATTCCTTGTTGTTGGATGTCTTTGAAGTTGGGGCTTGTTTCAGTTGTTGAGTAGATGTTTTATTAATCGTTGAAATTGTTGCTTTTCTTTTTATGGTCAATGTTGCAAATCTGCGACCACTCTTATGATTCGTATGTAAACATGCAAATCTGCCACCACTCTAATGAATCCGTATGTAAACATGCAAAAAGTACAAATGTCTTTCTCTATTGTATTGGTGTTACACACGACAAGGAAAAAAGAGAAAAAAATAATGAAAATAGCTTATATAATACTTTTTGCAGGGAATTGGTTCCACTTTTACTCAGCACCACACGAGAGGCCTCGAGCATGACACACATAACCTTGTTATAAAACCAGAAGCTTATGAACTATTTAAATGGGTCTATAGACATGTTTTGGATGAAAATAATATGTAAGGATTTTGAGTGAGTTGATATAGCCGTTTTTCTCATATAAACATATATATTATTGAATTTTCAGCATAATTAACGTTATTAATGTCTTAACTGAGTGATAGTATTAAGTTATACGTTGGATTAAATATGCTTAATGATCTTCATCTTGGAGGATTTGATGCTCGTGCATTTATTCACAAGGTATCTTATTGTCCCTCTTTGTCCTTGTTTATATGAGCGAACACCATTATCTATACTAGTTATACATCCTTTTGCAGTTTTCCCGTATAGATGATTTACTAGCCCGATCTGGATTCTTGCTTTTATGCAACATAGGTTTTTGTTTTAAATACTCTAGTGAAAGTTCATTCATTTATTGTTTAGCGTGTTTCTTAACCAAAAGTGCCCATTTTAGTTTTGTTATGGTTCGGTTTGTGGTTTAAAGTAGAGTATGTTGTCTTATTCTTGTGGGTCAGATTTTGTTTGTGGTCATGTTAACAAGGGTCGAGGGTTTACATTGTTTGCTTTTACAGACCGAAGTTGATTCACTACGTGAATACTTTCGCAAGAGTGAACACTTAATCGGGTCTGAATTGCTACGTCATATTCGTGAGGTATGTCTGTTTATCTTTATCTTCAATGCGTGCACCTATTATTAATAGTTATAAGCTCCTTAAAAATATGTACTTTTTAAAAGTACTAAAAAAATAAGGCTCTCAAAGATGCTCTGCAAGGAAAAAAGGTATTAGGGTGTGTTTAGTTCCTAGCAAAACAAGTCCATGAAACCAACATTTAATAGAAGATGTTATCAATAAACACACCTCATAGTTCGTTTTCTAACTCATCATGCATCCAAATAAAGATTGAGATATGCATCCATCCCCTGTACAAACATGTAAAATTTTAATAAATGAATGAGCGATTATTTTTATCAATTTTGTTTTGTAACATTATTGCATCTTTACAAAATAAACAAATCCAAACACTTTTTAAAAGTACTTATTTTTAAGCATCTTATAACTATTAACAATAGGTGCACGCATTAAAGATAAAGATAAACAGACAGACCTCACGAATATGACGTAGCAATTCAGACTCGATTAAGTGTTCACTCTTGCGAAAGTATTCACGTAGCGAATCAACTTCAATCTGCAAAAGCAAACAATGTAAACCCTCGACCCTTGTTAACATGACTACAAACAAGATCTGACCCACAATAATAAGACCACATACTCTACTTTAAACCACAAACCGAACCATAAGCAAACTAAAATGGGCACTTTTGGTTAAGAAACACGCTAAAAAATAAATGAATGAACTTACACTAGAGTATCTAAAACAAAAACCTATGTTGCATAAAAGCAAGAATCCAGATCGGGCTAGTAAATCATCTATACGGGAAAACTGCAAAAGGATGTATAACTAGTATAGATAATGGTGTTCGCTCATATAAACAAGGACAAAGAGGGACAATGAGATACCTTGTGAATAAATGCACGAGCATCAAACCCTCCAAGATGAAGATCGTTAAGCATATTTAATCCAACGTATAACTTAATACTATCACTCTGTTAAGACATTAATAACGTTAATTGTGCTAAAAATTCAATAATATATATGTTTATATGAGAAAAACGGCTATATCTGTTGGGATTATTACACCCAGGTCCAAGTTTACAATTACAATAAGAGGGATATTTATAACTCTGAAACTCCTCTTCAGTTTACTTATCTTACCGATGTGGGATAAGCCTTCACAACTCAACAATCTCCCACTTGAAGGCTGATCACTTCACTCCTCTCCATCTCAAGTAACCTATGTAAACTTCAAACCACCTTCCCTTTTACAATGCTACTGCTCTGACCCTCCTGTACCGCCGAACATACGGGACACGCCACTAACCAAACACATGGCTAGGAGACTTTCGATACAAGGTATCCTGAACTAACATGATTAAACTGAGAATGTAACACCCCCAAAAATATGTCACATCGGAAATATTTCTAGGGGCGTTACTTCATAATACAACAGCACAAGATACAAGAGAACGACCTCTAAATGTGTCATTTGAAAAGTAATCTCGTTGCGTTTTCAACCAGTATGGTCTTCCGTTTGTTTAAAGCTAGCTGTAGAATAATATTAACTACTTGTTAATATTCAAATGTTACAAACAAAGTGCTGTTTTCGCAATGCGCTTCGCGGAGGATCTCAACATGCATTTTAATAAGACAAGCATACTTCACATAGATAACGTAATATAGATAATGTTAAGAGATTTATAGATAAAATATAATTTTAATGAAAATATTAAGAAAAAAGGTGGCTATTGTAATTTATATATTTATGAACAAGAATATTACAGTATAGAATAAATATGAATATGTGTGCCAACTTACCGTGCTGTTAGCATTGTAATTACTTAAAACTGATTTGTGCGAATGATTTACCATCCCCATTGCTAATAATGGGGTTCTTTATTGCCTGTTTTACTACATTTGTAACCAAATAGAAAAAATGAATCTGTAAATTAATATGATCTCACTCGCCAAAAATGATTATGATATATTTGCCCGTCTCTCTGGTGTTCGTTACCGCCCAATATAATTCACATCTCTTGCTAATGCGCTAAACCTGCGTTCAAAAATCTGTGTAGGCACAAGCCAAATGTAAGAAACCATGGGAAGATGAAACAACATAATAAACCAATCTAGAGAATTAAATGTATATACATCGGAAAGTGGAACAAAAGTGAAATATGTATTACCATCTCCTTAGCCACATTAGCTGCGCACGCATCTCAGATCTGTGGCTCTTTGTCATGGTTTCCTGAGGAGGAGAGCAGAAGATGCTTCATCAACAACATAAAGAGAAATATCCTATTATTTTATCTTTGAGGAGTTTTCTAAATAAAAAAGCTTAAGCAGTTGACTAGAATAAGTAACTTTACAATAGTCGCATCAACAGCGGTTGCCAGCGAGTTAAAAGTTGTTAGAGAGTCTAAGTATCTTATTGATGATATGTGTCAATCATTACTAATCTTATGTGGGACCGCTTATCTGCACGTTGTATAACACCATGAAGACAAAAATTTTATAATTAGGAAGAAGTTTTCTTCAATGAATTTAAGTTAAATAACATTGACGTAAGTGTATGTTGGGTTTACCATGTTAATCCTATCAAATTTTGGATGAAAAGCAAATTTACATTGTGACAAGTTAAGGGGCCGGACCAGGATTTTCAAAGAGTGTTGCACAATTTTTTCTTTCATAAGTATCTATTTTTTAAATTCAAAATGCTATATAAATAGTAAAAATGAAAAACTAGTCAATAAAGTACATTGTCTCTAACTATTGACATGTTTGACGTTTCGAGCCTTGAAAGCGCTTCACAACGTCTTCATTTATAACATTTGCAAATAATTCTTTTTCTATGTAACAAATTAAAGCAGCATTCAGATAATTTTCACCCATTCTATAAGAAATGTTTTAAATAAAAATATACAGATAATCATACTATAAATAAGGAAACGGTTACACTTTTATTAAAATTCTCTGTTATATAAATATAATTAACAGTAAATGAATAACAGAAAAATAAATACAGACACTATTATAAACAAGAATTAAATAAAACAATAAAATAACAAAAAACTTATTAGATCGCCAGCAAGGAAACACTAGCACGTGTTTGACACGCTTAGCATTAACATTAACAAACTGCCTGAAATATCACATTTTCAAATGTGTACTTCATATGTTAGAAATCAATAATACTTATTGATTTGATGTGTGTTAAACCTATGGAATTGGGCCTCTATTTATACACAATAGAGTGCTCCAAAGTTTACTCATCCCACCGATGTGGGATAGGTAAATAAAATAAAACGGTGTCACCATAAAAAAAGCTATTAGGACTAACAATTTTTCATCAATAAAAGCGAAAGAAAAAAAAAAATAGCGAAAAATTCTATTTTGGGGGTTGCACTTTATCAAGAAAACGTCGATTTAGAAAAAAAAGTCACTTCGTGACGAAAAATTTAGGTGTTGCCCGTTGCACTCACCCAGGCACCAATGTGGGTCCGCCCCTAGTGACAGTACCTCTCTAGTGATAACACCACTAATTGTGGTGCCCCTCGAGGCGTTTAATGCATCCGTATTATCCATGGTTGTGCGTGTTTTTGAATCTTTTTAAATCCTCGTAACCTGAGACATATCAAGAGGGTGTGTTTGTAAAATTGCGTTAACTTTCAAACATTTAACTTTTGTTTTAAACTAAAGATAATATGGAAGTTTATGCATGGTAGTAAGTTATACGCAAAAACTGCCATCAAATGTCAGCATTAATGACGAAGATCAATTACACTAATTAAATCAAGTCATATGACAATCGAATACATAAAACGCTAACTATGAACATCATAAGAAAGAGATAACTAAACTCAAATGAAACACACAGATGATACAAAGAAACTGTTTACTCTTATTATCACTAAACCCTAACATCGATATATCATGGCTTGCAATATACATATAAGCTTAAAATCTAACAACTAACAATACTAATTAATCATAGTTTCCCCACAAACGCATGCAGAAAAATCAAAGTTTTCCATTAACGAATACTTAAAACAAAACCTAAACCTATCGATAGATGAGATGAAAGCTTACCCAAACTTAAAAGATCGGTGATAATTTATTTAGGTTGGATGGAGTGGTGCAAAGCTCACTTAGGTGAGTTCAAAGTTACGCGTGACTTTCCATCCCGGTCCCAAAAGTCACTTTTTATTTATGCATTAGCTTGGTGACTTTGGTTGTATTTTCGGGTGCTTATGGTGAGTAACTCACCTAGTGTGAGTTCCATTTTTGTGGGCCAGCTTATTTTTATTAAGTGTTTTAATTGGTTGTGAATGTGTGTGGATATTTAGTGGGGTATATTTTATATAAAATGGGTATTTTAATGAAAGGTGAGTTTTAGTGGTAAGGTGAGTTCTTATACGGTTGAAAGGTGAGTTGTAAGGTGAGTTTTATTTGAAGAGAGAAAGCTGATGTGGCGCTGATGTGTCAGGTGGGTTTACCACCACCACTCCATCCAGCCTAAATAATAACTGTAACACAGGTTACACTACTTTCGTTTATTACTTTTTATACTTTGTCATTTGTGTTAACATTTTTGTTAGTTTTAATGACGTAATATTCAAGATTTATGTTTCTATGTAATTTGTCAATGTCATTATCACGAAACATGGTTTTCATCTTGTTAGATAGAATATCCCAAGGCCATTTCCTGAAAGTAAGCCCAACGAAAAGACAATGTATTGGGTTATGGTTCCAAGGTTGAAATAAGTGAGTCCAATGAGTGCAATCATACTTCCGGAAGAGGCTGAGCAGAAAAACCAAAGCTTCGACTCTCGATTCTTGAGACACGTAAGTGCTACCAAAGCAGCACGAGAAAATGACGCAACAACAGCTGATGAGTCGATGACACAGAGAAGGGCTTGTCTTTACGCATAGGCTGAGGAAACCAATAAGCACCAATATTATAAACAACATAAATCCAAGAAAAGTAAAACGAGTTATGTTCCCCATGGCGAACTTGTTAGATGCGATTTGTGGTGTTCTCTAGCTGAGTCAGGAAACAAGAGTGATTAAGGACAAGCCACATATGGCGGGGTTAACAATGTTTCCGATATGCCGTGGAGAAACAACCCTACTTTTTTGAGCTGCGGTAAATTCCACGATATCGTTTCGTGGGGTATGGTTGGTTCCAACTGGAAATCGGACTATAATTTAGTCTGCATCCAAACAAGGTTAGTCTACCTTTTTAGAAGTATGATGCTTCTTTATAGTTATAAGTCACTACTGCAAAAGAAAAAATAGAGTCATGTTCAAAATGTACATAGAGTTAGACGATTCCATTGCAATCAGGTAGAGGTAAGTTATCCCTTTGTGCACAATGTAGCTAATTACTTATCGGTGGTGGAAAAGAAAACTAGAAATGTGTATTGGCCGCACGTTGAGATAAGAGATCCTGATGATGGACAATGGGAAACCCTGTCAACTTCTATGATAAGTTTGCTTGATGAATGGTTTCACTATGAGTTTAAACCTAATTGGTAGTATTTTCCATAGAAGGTGTTCATATTCCCTTGATCTATCTTGCTTTTCTGTATTTTGGCCATTACTTTGTGATTGAGCATTGTACGTGTCCGTATCTATAGGCGCTCATTTGAACCCAGTTATAGACATTCATGTTTCCGAATATATGACTGGTAATTGTATTACACGACAGAAGGAACTAACCAGAAGCATGATGAGCTTTGAACCATATATGCCGCATTCACAGAAGAAAAAACACATGCGGTCAAGAACCCTATACTTAATTGTCGGTCATTCTACTCACGATATTCTCATGAATGGCAATTGATAGCCTATGGAACCAGTAATTTATGTTGTGCAAATATACTTGGCTAAAGTTTCACTATCGATCTGATCATGGGTTGTATCGGTAGAAATGACTTATTTATATGATCCCGCACCGAATTTCTGTGGTACCACTTTTTTTCCCACCATTTCCGTAGTATCGGTACCGTACCAGGTATAAAAAACCGGTACGGGTTGGTGCCGGTATGGTTTCGGGTTGATCGTCATATGAGTTGTGGTCAGAGAGCCGTGAAGGAAATCATTATACACATGATTAGCAACTCCTTCCAAGAATTTAAAATGTTCATTTTGAAGTATGAGGTGGCCCAAGTTGAGAAATAGACCCACTCATTGGCCCACTAGAACTTTGCCCCGATGAAACATTTAGTAGTTCTTGTTGGATCAGCCCATTATGAATAGGCCCAGTCTTATGAGGGGCTGATGATTGTTGTTTACAAGGTGATTCAAATAACAAATTATTAAACCCAACAATGACAGTTTTAGGCCAAGAATTGTATTTGGTTGACCCAAAGGGCTGATGTAATGCAGCCCATCATGGTAAGATCCACTAGGATTTAGTACCAAAGCTGTAAAAGAACACATTTAAGCTTGAGATAACTTTTTTCTCAAAAGAGATAAAAGGGAGGTTTCGCCCTTTAATTCGGTGGGGATCGGAGGTTGCAGATCGAAGAAAAAAAGAAAGGCACTTGGGGACACAAAATTCGAAGGAATTGAGATGGGAATGGTATTTAATCAAGGGAAAGTGAATGGGGAGAAGGTAGTAAACAAGACGAAGATTGGAAGGAGAAGTGTGACCAAAGCAAAAGAGGCGGCGTGGAAAATATGTGAGGGGGGTCTAGGCAAAAACATAAAAGGTATGTCTATGTTTGGATCAGAATATAGAAATCATTAGAGAATATTGTTAAATTCTAATGTTAGTAACGACAAATATTTGACCCGAGAAATGAGCCAAAAATTATTTTTTGATATTTTTTAAATAATATTATGTTGCATGAGTAAATGAATTAAAGAAAAAACATATGTAGCAAAATTAGAAAACCCATGATTAATTATTTACTCTCCGTCTCACTTTTGTTTTCCTCTTTTGACTTTTTGAAGTCTTTATTTTTCAACTTTGATCTTAAATATTTTTGTTTGTGTTATATAATATTTGATATAAAATATATCAATAGATTGGTTTTAAGTATATTTTAATTGATATAATTTTCATTTATTATATAACATAAACAAAAATATTAAAGATCAAAGTTGAAAAAGAAAGATTTTAAAAAAATCAAAAGACGGCAATAGTAAATGTAATGTGTACATGGAACAAGTAAAGGAGATAGGGGAGTTAATTGGTGTATCGTGGGTTTTAGCCGAAGAAGAAAGAACAGAGAAATGCAAGGACGCCAAGGAAATGTGGCGAAGGGGATTGAGGTCCAGCATGCCCAATAAGTAGGTAATCTTATCGTCTTTGTTTTATATACTTATTTATGAAGATTATCTCAATAAATGTAAGGGCTATAGGAAAAAGTGACAAAAAAGGATGGATTAAATCGATTATTATGATAGAACAACCTGACGTGATTGGGATGCAAGAAACTAAAAGTGGGTCAGTTGACGACTATTGGATTAACGATTGGTGGGGAGGTAAAGATTATGGATATGCACAACTACCTGCAATTGGGAATTCAGGGGGCATCATATTAGTATGGGATTTGAGAGTATTTGTAGCGGTTAGGGGTTCTTGGAAAGGAAAGTACGAAGAGGTGTTTCTTGTGTGTTTATATGGGCCGCATGTGATTAGACAAAAATCAAT
>BQNB010111292.1:0-22382 GCA_026074375.1 Tanacetum coccineum
CTAATGGTAGCAAACCAAAACCTAGGATCAATAACCAAAAGTCTAGGAATTGGCCTGCATCCAAGAATAGTTTTATAACGACAAAGACTGTGCCCATAGCAGAACATTCTAGGAATTCTAGAAATTTTTATGACTCCAAACATTTTGTTTGCTCGACATGTCAGAAATGCGTCTTTAATGAAAATCATGATTCTTGTGTAACAAAATTCCTGAATGAAGTCATCTCACGTGCTAAGGTTCCATCCAATAAGACAACGAACAGAAACAAACCCGTAGAGCAAATAAGTGTTGCAAAGAAACCAGAAAGACAAATCACAAAAGGACATAGGTTTTCAATCAAAAAGACTTCCGTTGTGCATGAGAAAATAATGACTCCTAAATCTTGTCTTAGGTGGAAACCGACGGGTAAAATTTTCAAGACAATTGGTCTTAGGTGGGTTCCTACTGGAAAGATATTCACATCTAGCACAACCAAGGTTGATAGTGAACCCACAAATGGTTCAAATGAACATATCACTAACCAATATGAATACGAACAAACTCTTGATGTCAGTGCAGGTACTCTTAACTTAAGTGCAGGTACATCTTTCAATCTTAAAAAGGAAGGACTCAGAGTTTGGTTGCTGAAAAGACTAATATCTCAGAAACTAGGGCTTTAAGGAATTTTGATCTGATGAACAAGCAATGACTTCTGATCATAACAGTTCAGATCTCAGAATTCATGACCACAGCAATGAACAGTCAAGTTCAAAGCTGGTTCCAAAGGTTGTTCCTACAACAGACAAGACAGCTACATCACAACAAGAGTTGGAATTACTATTACACCATCACATAACAATGCTGAGGACAACATGTAAATATTTTTTAGAAAAATAAAATGCAAAAATAGAAAATTTCAAAAAGAAAATACAAAAACAGAAAAATCAAAAATTTCCAAAAAGAATCTTCTCGACATGTCTCTTGGAATCAATAACATTTACGTACCTAGAAATTTTGATTAACATCGACACGGGCATGTAAAGGAAGTTCGAACAGGAGTTTCAAATGTTTTCAAAACATGTCATTTCTAATTTTCTTTATGACTTGTAATTGCTCTCAAATTGCAACTCGAACCCGAAAGACAAAGGAGAGTGTACGTTTCAGTGCACTTATCCTTAGCGTTAGAAGAGAAGTCTTTTAACATGATGTTTTTCAAAATGGTGAACACAATTTTTCAAGAATTTCTCACTGACGATTCATAATATTTCAAAATTGTGTGTTCAACACTCCATCCCCCATATAGTTTTACAAGACAACTCTTCTACATTTGATGTCATTTTCAAAATGAGTCAATGTTTGAGGGAGAGTTTTTCAAAAAACAAAGTTTAATGATTTTGTATACATCATAACATGACAATATTTATGTATTCAAAACATTATAAAAAGTCTTAATAACAACTCAGTAATAATAATGACTACTCAATAGATTGTATGTTATAAGATGATTTAGTGGTTGAGCATAAATTTTCAAGAATTCCTCAATGACAATTCATAATCTTTCAAAATTGTGTGCTCAACAATGCTAACCCTTCATTTTATATTCATTTTACAACTTGGTATTATTTTTTTGGTGTCAAACATATGTAAAATTAAGGGGGAGCAAGTTAAAGTTCCATATAATTCATGCTAATAAAGTTTTCTCCATAGTATTTTCATGACAAATTTTAATCACATGGTATTTCAAAAATTAAGTGAATTAGTATTTAAAATAAGGGAAGAAATGTAATTAAAATGTGATCTTAAAAATAATAAGTGATCTAATCGACTCAAAGTGCTTGATACTCTTCAGAAAAGGTTTTATGGTTACGATCTCATACCCAACAACATCTTAATTCATGATGATTCTGAAGTCATAAGGTGGTTAGGTTAGGAATCAGTCCTATGATCCAACCAGAACCGAAGGGATCTACCCAAGGACACTCCATAGTTAGAAATAGCAGTCCTTATGTATGATTGGAGATGAATGAATATAAGGGAATAATGCCGACTAGATTGAGCTAACACTGGAACAATTACAACAAGGTGTTAGTAATGACATCTTGGTAAGCATTGAAGGGGTTGAAGAATTAAAAAAGAAATGTATGGATAATAGGTGAAAACAAAGTAGCCCTCCCTCCCTAAAAGGTAAATTCTGATATTAAAGAATGACATCATGGACCCAGTGATGCAATGCACAACCTTTCCCAACCATTCAAGTTTCTCTCAACAAAAACTTGTCTCATTTTCAACGGAGATACACACGAGTTCTATTAACTTTCTCACTCCAAGTTTGTTGATATTGAATAGGTGCCAGTCTGCTCCAGCCTCCGAGTACTAAAACCAAAATGCATTAATCGAGTCTAGAGCCAAGAGATCAATAAAATAAATCTCATTAGGACACATTCCATGACAAACACTTGTTGAACACCAATAAGTTCACAAGCTATTAACAAGAGTCCTACGCATTATCCTTGTGATTATGCCAAAACATCCGAGTGATACTTAAGTATTCATCGTGAAGATGGAAATCCTGCTTGAGCCAACATCAAACAAGCTCTTGGTAGGTGACTTGCGAGATTCTATATGAATCAAACTTGTGTCAACTGGAAAGAAATGATGGTGCGATTCAATGTGAATCAAACTTGTTCTAGTAAATGAATTGACGGTTTAATCAGAAAGATAGTAACTATCTGATTCACTCTTATCTTATTGTCTGCTTTTGAACATTCTGGTAATGAGGAACAAGCAAGCAAGGTAAATCTAATACATCGTGTAGAAGATCCACGCTTTGAGCTGGAAACTCTGTCAAGGAGATTCTTTGAATCTACCTGATCACAGGTACAATATTTATATTGTAAAACAGTCTTACAGAATCGAAGGTTAATCTAACCAAATTTGGGCGAATGACAAAGCCGATTCTCCACACTCTTAAATTAGCTAACCTCTTTTAATTTAGGAATCATATAAAGATGGAGATAGGAGATGCCTCAATTCCATCTGAAGTCAAATTCATTACCAACATGTTTCATACTCAAACCTATAAAGACATACAATAACATCATGATTCATGAATCAGAAAGCTCAAGAATAAAGAACAAAGACTTCCGCAACTCTGATAACAAGATCTTTCCTTCAAGATATCAGTCTATCAAGGAAGAATGTTAGCAAGCTTTCTAGATGATGAAAAGTATGAGCATGTTGGTCAAGACACAAGATCACAAGGCGAAAAAGACAATCAAGACTAAAGGATAAAGATTTAGAGATCTTGGATGTAAAGACGAAGTCGAAAGACAATGACAAAGGCTCAAGATCAAAGATCGCATAGTAGGAAGGAACTAGCCTACAACGTAGACAAAGACAAAGATTACAAGAGCTTAACAACAAACGCAATCTCATTGATCTCACAAAGGAGTGTCACACTGAACTCACTTCGGGGGAGATTGTTAGCCTCAAATATTGAGTCAAACAAGGAATTTCGTTCACTAAGAATATTAAGTCTCAGTCATTTAATTAATTAACGTTGTAATAGGCTAGATCGGGTAAACGGGCTCGCTTAAGTAAGCTAATTGGTCACGTGTATCGGGCGAAAGCCCAAGTAATCTTGAGCCTAACCCGTAGAAATACCAAAGGCAAGAAACCACTGGATTAACTATAAATACCCCTTTCCAAGATGGAAGTGGTATTGGTTCTCATCTAATTTTCCACTAGTTAATCAACCATATCATTTTCTCTCTACTTTCTTTCTCTTGAATCTCTCTCTAAACTTCTTCATATCTTCTATCTCTTTTTCTAGTTTAATCCATGTATCCATTTATTGAAGTGAATTGATTATGAGGTACCGACACAGATGATGATGAGATGAAGTGATGGGCTTTAGGCATTCCATGATCACTTTGGGGTTTTCAAGTTTGTTTCAAGGCAAGTGGACGCATGACCCTATCGACGACATTGTAAATGCCATTGTAAAGATGAGGATAATGTTCCATGATGTGTCAAAAAAGACAAGTCAAGAACATGCCATAAGGAAGATTGGCATTTGGAGTAGCCCGAGCACATTTAATTCGTTTGACAAAAAATAAGCAAGATTATATTGTTCTTCAGAAACAATACAATACAACATGTAAGCGAGACTAGCCGGAAGATAGTCCTGGTGGCCTCCTAGTTCGAACACATTCTTACGAAAGAGTTCTTCCCAATGCTTTATGTCTTGTCTTAGTTCTTTGGTAAGAATATGGTTGGGTGTGAGAATGACATTTTTTCTTTTGATGGTACGATTAGACTCGACACATTCCAATTAAAGAAATCAACGAATATCGTCGAGAGTAGGAAGATCGGTATGATATGGTCCCTCAGTCTCCTGGGAGTATACAAGAGATGCAAGATCTCATTCGTTTGTGAAGACGGCTTGACCATTATATAGAATTATGAGAATTTGACCGAATTATGCGAGTGTAAGAGTGATAAATTCATGTTGAATCATGAATGAGATTAGAAGATAACCGTACTCATCAGTTTAGAATTTGACTTAACTATACAAGTCTAGAATGAATCAAGAAACGATTGGCTCATTGATCTCGAAAAGACAATTGAAGCGAACGTTGGTGAACAATCGCTCAATGCCATTGGATTTGTAATAGAGTTGATCCATGACTCGACCCTCGTGAATACAATGGTTTTCGATAGGTTTATAGAATTGAGCAAGAACGGGAGAGAAACTGGGTATTTCAGTTACTTTAGGGATATAGGATTTGGTACGGATGTGATCCCAGTAATAGCTTCGAGGGTATGTTTATTACCTAAACAAGACAACAACAAACTAGAATATTACTACAAAATACATGTGTATAATATATATATATATATAATATATATATATATATATATATATATATATATATAAAATATTATATAAGATATATAATATTGGACCATTTTAAAACAACATATTGTCGAACAGATGATTACTTCGACTCTAAAAAATAAAAACCTAAGAAGTAATCCAAAATGTTCCCTATTTACTTTTGGACTCATCTAGATATCAAAAATACACTAATAATATAACACTGTGAACGATCTGACAATATAATACAAGACCATCTATCTAGATGTAATCCGTCCGTCAAGTATTTTAGATTTAATTAAGTAGAGTGGAGCATTATTATCACAAACTTAGAATTAAAATTCTAGAAATGATCCAAACGCAGCCTTTATTACACGAAAAGACATGACTACAGAACGACGAAAAATATATATTACGTTGTATATTTCACTGATCCATATTAATCATTACTGCTGACTTATTGTTTCTGCGTTTTATAGCCTAGCAGGGGCGTTTGGATTTGTGTTTAAAACTGCCAAATAGGGGCGTTTGGATTTGCATTTAACAGCCCCAACGGGGGTGTTTGGTTTAGGACAGCCCATAAGGGGGCGTTTGTTTTGCTGTTAAGCAGCCCCTAAGGGTGCGTTTGGGACAGCGGTCCCTAATAAGGGAACGTTTGGTTTAACTTATACTTAACATTTATGTAAATTTGACAAAGTATTAATCATGAGAGGCAAAAATATTGTGATATTGATTGATGAAAAATATGAAATATTGTATTTTAAGATACATGGAAACGTTGTACAAATGGCAAGGTCATGCCAAAATTTATAAAAACTTATATACATAGTATTTTTCGTTTAGAACTTTTACTATATTAAAATCCGGTAAAAGAACAAAGTATATATACTTTATATTCTATTAAATTGTAATTATACAATAACACGAGTAATGATCGAAAACTATATTTTTACAACGAGATAACTATTTTAACTAAAACCCGTCAAGAAAAAGAAATACTAAATATTAAAGTATTATTTTATAAGTCCCGACTAAAGGACAATAATAACTATTGTTAAAACTTTTAAAATGTCATTCAAGACTTTAAAACGTGTATTTACTTTTAAGTAATAACTTTTATTTATTTCATTTGGCGACTTCTGAACGCGTGTCAAATTATGTTTAATTATATTTTTCTCACGTTCCTTATATTATATTTTTCTTATATAAAATACACGCCGCGCTTTATATACTTGTCTTATTTTTCATATGAGATATATATTATGTGTATATATATATTACATACTTTAACTCGTTCTTCGACTTCGTTTATTTACATATTCTTGTATAATGCCCGCACGTATTATATATTTTATTGTCCTTCATATGTAATATATACTTAATATATTGCATGTTTTGCATTTAACTTTTGAATGTTTGTCTTTATTATATAATTCAACATATGAACTATATAAATTGTTCATTTTCCTATGTGATATATAAGGAATATATTACATACTTTGTTTTTACTTTTTCGATTTATTTTATTTAACCAACCACCAAACTCATACAACTTAAAAACCCAAATCCATTATCAACATGTCACATTGATGTAATCATCCATCAGAAAACCCATATACAACATCCTAAACTGGTGGGTCATAACCGTTAAGATTAATTGCAACTTCGCGGAGGCGACAAATTATTCATTGACGCTACGTGGTTATTAGATTATTCGATTATTGCCTACGAGCAAGGTGAGTTCATAGCCTCGCATTTAAATCGTTTTATGTTTTAAAAACCTCTAGAAAATCGAACACAAGTGACACCTTTTCTCATTACTGTGCAACGTGCTATGATGTAATGTTGTGCCCTTCCTTTCATGAACCGTCAATCACCGCTAACAAAACCGGTGGAACTATTGCAATAATATAGATCTATTTTGGCCTAACAACCTGTCTGGCGTGTGTTCCTTGCGAGGGCATACGGGGACACCCTATTGACTATTTAAGTATTGGGATGTGTGTAGCCCTAACTATCACTCCAGGTTGGGGAGCACAAATCTGCTGTATAAGGTTCGTACAGCGTGGCTCTAGCAACACCAGTCCCGTGAGTTCTCTCCTGCGCCTACACAGATATATACACTTCTACTTATCTTAATTACTCAATTCTATTTCCCAACCAATCCTCCCTAACTTGATCTTTTACTTGTGAAAACTTACAAGTTTACTTTAAACTGAGGATGTTGTAAATAGAATTCTTCAAGTTGTTCTTGATCTGCAACACTTCAAGTCTTCTCTTTTTATCTTTGCAGCAACTATTCTTCAAAGCTCTTCAGCAATCCATCATATCAGCAACATTGACAATTATGTACATCAAATCATAAAGTTTCAGTCTATTCTCATCACTTCCAGGTGTGTTAACTCCTGTGAGAGGTGAATCATTGAAAATTTTAAATGGATTTGATGTCTCTTTACCAGTTAGCCATTCACTCTGGAGTAGTCAGTCCTTTGGCCACCAGAAAGGTGTATGTCCATGGTTAACTGAAAACCATTTCAACTCTCAGTACTTGAAACATTGGTGAGTTGAATACCATATGGTTTTTGGCAAACCATTACAGCCATAAACGGATTTGATATGCCTTTACCTGTAGCCGTTTGCTCAGGGCTAGTCAATCCTTTGGCACCTAGAAAAGGTAAATTCCATGGTGGATTGATAACCATGTCAACTCTTTGTACATGAAACTTGGTGAGTTGATATACCATCCACTTTTTGGTAAAGTGTCAACCATCTAATATGGATTTGCAATTTGTCTTTACCATAAGCCATAATCTTATGGACTAGTTATGGTTTTTCCACAGCCTTTACCACAAGCCATAAACTTGTGGGCTAGCCAACTCTTCACTTAAACAGATATGGTGAGTTGAAAACCATACAACTTATTTGCAAGTTGTCAACCATAGAACGGATTTGAGAAGTCTTTACCAAGAGCCGTTTGCTCCTGGACTAGCCAGTTCTTATGTTGATTAGACATGGTGAACTGATAACCATTTGTTGTGTTAGTGCATAGCACCTCCACCAAGTGTTATCCTTCTCATCTCTATCCTAGACTTCTAACTTTACAAACTTCACTACTTCCTAATACCAGCTTGCTTTTCCATCATTTTTAACATTTTGTAGCAATTTTCATCTGGTTTTCCTCCTTGTAATTTCTTATCTAGCATGGCTTTGCACATCTCAGCAGATAATGGATATGTTCTTTCAATCAACATATATACATCCATTGACTCTAAGTTTAAACAATGTACTCTACAGGACTCATAATATCTCCAACTTATGATCCTTTGCTGTCCTAATCCACTCCATATAGGATCTGTACTAAGAGGTTCTTCAAACATATTCTTCAAATAATTCCAAAATACCCTCTCTAACTCATCCTCTGGTCCATTCATCCCATATCTATTCATCACAATCCTATACAACTCAGTAAGATCATCTCTAGATATAGACTTCATCATAGCACCAAAATTAATGTACACTATGTCAGTTCCATCTTCCCTAACTATTTGGTACACTCCTTTTTCTCCTTGCTTGATTATCTTATAGGTGGCTATACTAGGTGTTTTCATAGCTACAGGAACAGGATTAATTGGAGTTTTAGTACCTGTGACAGAATCATCTTGTTCACTATCTTCATCTGAACCTTCAGAGTCATCCTTATCAACACTTGTATGCAATCCTTTCCTTGCCATCTGTTTTCTTCTTTTTCCAGACTTCTTGGTTGGCTCATCATCCTTTGCTTCAACATCTTCATCATCTTTCATTCTTTTTGGAGTCTTTGTCTGAAGCTCTTCACCAAATCTCTTCAAACTAGCTTTAGTGGCTTCAAAATTTATTGGTGCAAAGGACTCAACCTGTTTCACAAGCTTATCAAATTCCTTCTTGACTTCTTCAAAACTCAAATTCTTCAGCTGAGATAACTTCCATATCCTTTTATTCTTCAAGTAATTCATCATATAAGTCTTCAGCTGTGATTGGGTCATGGGCTTGTTTCTTTTAGCTCTAGCTCTTTCTTCTGCAAAATATTTCTTCCTTTGATTGACAAGATCAACCATTTTCTTTGCAAAATCTTCTCCTTGTAATTCACTTCCTAGCATGCTTTTTGACAACTCTGCATTAGCTTCAATCTTTGCTCTAATTAAATCCCAGTCTTCATTTGTGTAATGCTGAGCTTCAAACTGAACTTGAGCTTTTCTTTTCTTCTGTTGCTCATTCAATTCTTCTTCTTCTGCAATCCTTTGTGCTAGGAGAGAATCCAAATGTACTTGTTTAGCCACCTCTTCTTTTTGCAAAGTATCCAACCTAATTGCTTCAGCAAGGCTAGCTTCCTCTTGTAAAACTTGTTCCTTTGACTTCTTAGGAGTTTCTTCAATGATCATAGGAGCTTTTCCTGCTCTTTGGCCTTTATCAGGAGAAGAAGTAGACTTTTTATCACCAACAGTACTAACTTGTTCACTGCCAGTACTAAGTTTAGTACTACCAGTACTAACTCCTTCAGCAGTATTAACTTGTTCAGCACCAGTATCAACTTCTTCTTGAAAATCCAAGCTTGAGACTACTTTCTTTCCCTTAGCCTCTTTTCTTCTCTTGTATCTCCTTCCCTTGTCAATAGACCTTGGCTTTAAAGAGGCAACCTTGGAGAGAGTTTTGGCTGCTTCAAGAGTATTTGGACTTATGTCTTCCACTTGTTCCTCCCCTGAAGCATTTACTTTTGTTGAAGAAGGAGTAACCAATCCTTGTACTGAAGAATCTAGAGGATCATCTTGACTTTTCCTCCCTTGAGCCTCAGGTTCTTCTTCTTCTGAATCTGACAAAACCATATTTCTCCTTTTCAAAAACCCTTCCAACTTCTTCACTTTCTTGACTAACTGTGCTCAAATGGTGTAGGTTCAGTGTCAGGTATTGGTGTAGGTGTAGGGATAGGTGGTGGTGTAGGGATAGGTGGTGGTGTAGGTGTAGATGTATGGATAGGTGGTGGTGTAGGTGTAGATGTATGGATAGGTGGTGGTGTAGGTGTAGATGGTTGAGATTGTACTTGAGGTGTTGATGATGATGGTTGGGATTGAGCCACAGCAGCATGTTCTTGTCCTGCATTTGGGTTAGTAGCAACAAGTAACATAGAAGGCAATAAAGGTCTTGGTGCCCCTCGAAAACCCCTTTTCATATTCCCAAAGATCTTTTTGGTCAGGCTCACAGCTAGATAAAGGTGTTTGTTTTCCGTTTGAATATTCAAAATCATTTGCAGAAAACGAGGATACATCAAAAACTTTGTCTTGCTTTTCAAATTTGCCACCATACCATCAAAAATAAGTTTTGAAAAATTATAAACTCTACCAGTGGATAGACAGACCAAAGCAGTAGCAATATTGCTACCGAATTGATCCCATCCACCACTTTTAGAGCTTATACAGTGTAAAAGATGGTGGACTAAGTATCTCCATTGGGGTGTGAAAAAACTTTTCCAAAAAGTGAAGGTTCCATCAGTAGGATACCCTATTTGCCCCATTCCCTCAAAAAGTTCATCATTTGGCAACATTGTAATTCCTGTGGCGTCTTCTAAACTAAGTGATTCCCTAATTGACTCCCTCAGAGATTGTGTATCTTATGGATCAAACAATGGTTCCTTATTTCTAGAGGAGAGTCCCAGTAGCGTGAGTATTGGTAGTAGCAGTCTGCCAAAACTGTTTTACAAGAGAATCATAGATAGTTGGATTAGTAGTTAATGCGTACTTGAGGTTGGAACCTCGAAGAAAATCCACTATCCCAGCAAACCCTGCACTTTCATCAGGCTTGCGCAAAAACCCCACTTGATTGTGTTTGTCACAATACTTTAATAAACCATGTGGACAAAATCGTATTAATAAACTTGGGTTTTGAATTGATCGAGGGAAATGTAGATGCTAGTACAGGAAACGCTTGAACTATTTTCGTTATGAAATTAAAGAAGAGTTATTGCTAACAACTTGTAAAAAGAAGATTAGCAAATAAAAAGATCCGTATAGAGAAGGTCAAACTCTATCTATATATAAGTCTTCTCTGAGGAACGATCATAGCGCCGTAAAAATCTCTACGGTAACATTTAAACATAGTATAAAACGAAAAAGTCAATTTTTTCCCCCAACCACTACATAAAATAAACCTACCACCAGACTTACTTTGGACTCTACCAGAATTAATTAAGAGTCACCCCCGAATTAATTCTTTTTCAACCAAATTAGTATGTACTAAGAATTTACAAAAGTGAAAACCTTACTACTTCTGCATTTCATCTGCACATCCATTCTATGCCTGCAAAGATTAGACTAAAACAAAGAAAAACATACTGCAAGAAAATTTTATAGACAGAATTAATGAAAACTAACTACCCGAATTAACTCTACTTAACTACCAGTATTAATATGACATAACTACCAGTATTAACCTAAACTTAACTAACAGTATTAATACTACTTAGCGACCAGAATTAAACAAATGATACAACTAAGCCTCCCCTTAAATGTTGCTATGGGTTGATCATACCAATGCTAACCACCAAGTAATTAAACCGTGGTCCATCAAAAGGTTTGGTCAACAAGTCAGCTACATTTAAGTCTGTGTGGATTTTCCTCCTAACACTTATGACTTCTTCTCATAACAATCGGGGGGACGCTTGGGGGGGGGGAATTGAGATTATATGGGTTAACTGAATCTCCGGTAGAGGGTAAGTGTTGTTGTGAACGGTAGGGGGGGGAGAATAGTAGAGAAACTGGAGGGTTCTTCACAATGCAGATTGTGCTTTCATTATCAATGTGGATTTTGGTATTCATGAAATTGAAACCATAGTCCAGCAATTGATTTTGAACCCACAATACTTGTCCACAGCAATTTGCAGCAGCTACATATTCAGCTTCAGTTGTTGAAGTGGCCACAATTGTCTGTTTCTTACATTGCCATGAGATAAGTCTTTGTCCAAGAAATTGACAACCCTCCTGTTTGTGGATTTCCCTGACAAGGTTTGATCTCACCATAGTCACTATCAGAGAATGCTTCCAAGTCAAAGGGTGATTCCCTAGGATACCATAAGCCCAAGTTTGGTTTGCCCTTGAGATACTTGAAGATCCTCTTGATAGCATTGAGATGAGAAGTCTTTGGAGTTACCTGAAAACGTGAACAAACACATACTGCATACATAATATCAGGTCTAAGCGTTAAGTACATGAGGGAACCTATCATGGATCTGTACAAGTGTACATCTACATCAAAAGCTTCCTCATCCTTTGTCAAAGGCAATTTTGGTCTCCATGGGTGTGATAGCAGCTTTCACATTTACAAGATCAAATTTCTTGATATCTCACTGACATACTTGTCTTGGATATGAAAATCCACCTCCCTTGTTTCACTGCTTGACAGTATCCTAAGGTAAAATGTAAGTTCACCAACCATAACTCATTTGAAATCTGCTTTGCATCAAGGCTTCAAACTCATCACACCAAGACTTGTTGGTAGATCCAAAAATGATATCATCAACATACACTTGAACTAGCATGATATCCTTTTTGTTCCTTCTAATGAATAAAGTCTTGTCAATTGTGCCCCTTTTATATCCATGCTTCTCTAGGAATGTTGATAAAGTAGCATACCAAGCTCTAGGAGCTGTGATGCAGTCCGATACAAACGCTTTTGACCAACCTTATAAACTTTTTGTAGGATGATCAGGATCAACAAATCCAGGAGGTTGTCAGACATAAACCTCGTCATCTATAAGTCCATAACAAAAAGCACTTTAAAACATCCATTTGTAAACTTATGAACCCCATAAATGAGGCAAAAGGCCAAAAACAACCTGATAGCTTCTAATGTCTTAGCAATAGGAGCAAAAAACCTCATCATAGACAATACCTTTCTTTCCTTGTGTACCCTTGGGCCACCAATCCTTGCTTTGTCCTACAACCACTAAACCTCTTTTCATGCTCTTTTATTTCTGTAGACCCCCCTTGGTGCCCAATCACCTTCATTCCACATGAGGTAATCTACAAAGAAACCCTACTCGTTGTACTTGAACTGTAACAGTTCCTCATTGCATGGCTTGAACCCAAACTGTCATCTTGTAAAGCTTCAGAATCTTTTTTAGGTTTCCTCTTGATCTAGAAAACATGCAACAAACAATGTTGTTGATCTTATGATTGTTTTCTGTTTGCTGTTTTTGTGAGTATGAACTGAGAAGAGCATGAGCTCCTGATTTGTTTTGCACTTTGCGCCTAGTTTGCACAACTGACTTAGGAATCACCAATATTGACCTTATTTGGGTGAATACTATTAATCCTAAAGTGTGGGAGTAGACATGATTCAAATTTCTGTAGGAAGACTATTGAAGTCAGTATCACCAAAAAAACACCCTCCTCATCATAAGATGCCTCATCAAAAATTCATGTCTCAGGCTTGTAAAAGATTTCGAGCTCTGGCATAAGTGAATCATTGATAAGTGCTTAATTACACATATCTTTTACCTCTAAAAACGAGCTTAAATGACCAAAAACAGACAAAAACTGGTCCAAATAATCTGTTTGTTTTTTGGCATTTGTTGTTAGCAGGAAGTGGATATCATCAAAAAGACAGAAAAACCGCCAAAATGACAAAACTGAGCTGGAATGGAAAAGACTATGCAGAATCAAGGCCAACGTCCAAAAATCACCAAAGTCAAGTCAATACTGAAGAATCAGCCAGTCCAAAAAACCGGAGCCGGAACTGAAGAATACTATTGGATGCAATCTTAACCCATCTGATGGGCCGGGAAAGCCCAACAGTATAACTATGAAGACTGTAAAGACCAAATGGGCCCTCAATCAAATTCAACAGCCCATTTGTGTACAATTGACAAAGACTGTGAAGACTTTGAAGGCCCAATCCTAGCCCAGTTACAGCCAATCTCAGCCATTGTACACACAAAACCCACTTCATAATCTTATTTATGGTCTTGAAAAGCCAATAACCAAACCTAAACCTATATTAGGGCCCAAAAACCAAACCCAGTGGGGCCCAATACAAGCCCACACACAAAACCCAAGCCCAATAACCTTTTTAATAAAACATAAAGGACCAAAAATGTTTAATTTTTAAACTTTGTTGATTAAAGAAAAAGAGGCAAAAAGAATCCAGGGACCAAAGCTGCCAATTGTTGAAAGTTTCTACTTCTCTTTTAGTTATAAAACAGCAGGGACCATTTTTGCAATTTGCCAAATCTCTTTATTCTTTTAGTTATAAAAACCAGAGGGACCAAATGTGTTATTTTTGAAACCTTATTTATAACTGTTTTTCGGCTTAAATGAAATGAAAAGAGAAAGAAAGATGGAGGGCTAGTATTGCATCTTTTTCATTCTTCTCTTTTAAACTAACCAACCATAACTGTACCTCAAACCGTTTCCCGCCAACCTCAAACCACCCCCTTTCCCACGGTTTCACTCCCAAACCACCTCCCTAGTACACTCACAGCTCACCCCTCACCCTTTCCCCACTTACCCTGCCCCTATAACCCTTCCCTATTGACAATCACACAACCCGAAGACCCCCTTCAATGGTGAGATGGTGTACAAGGCAAATAGAGGGCTAGGATTGCTTTGGAGGTATTGTACACTCACAGCTAACACAACCCAAGACAAAGAGAAGGCAAAGGACCTCTATAAAAGAGAAGAGAGCAAGCCGAACCAAAATCACTTTTTTTTCCTTTTCTTAGTATAAATTTTAATTAAGTTTGTTTTAAGATTATCATACTCAGTTGTTTTAAAGCTTTATGTTGTAATATTACTGTTTTCAATATAAAAGAAAAGTGTTTGTGAAATTGATTTTGTCGAAATTTGAAATATAATTCAAGTTGTTTAAATTCTGTTTAAATTGTTTAAATATGTGTTAAAAGTTATTAAGCATCCCTTATAATCAATTGACTCTAGCCTTCTTTTATTTTTTTACCCAAAAATTTCAGATAAAAAAAAAAAAAAACCTTTTTTTTCATATATTAAGGGAGTGTTTGGTTTAGACCCCAAAATGGGTCATATGGGGGTTATCATGGGTTGTAACCACTCAGCCAACTTTGGCTGAGTGTGTAGGGTTTATTAAGCCACCTTAATCACCATTTTTAGTTTGAAAATAAGTTTTTAAGTCCCTTTTGTATTCTGTCAAAATTTAAATAAGCCAAAGTGACCTTAAGGGCTTAAGCTGTTGAAACAGCTTAAGCACCTCATTTCTTGTGTTGTTAGAGTTGCAAAAAGCCAAAAATAAAGCCCCTTGTTGCTGTCCCTTTTACTTTGACAATATAAGTCAAAGTTTAGCTTTGCATTTTTTAAAAAGATCCCTCATTTTTAAGCCCCAATATCAGCAGGTTTAAGTTCTCATTTATAAACCAAACTTTGAAAATAAGCTCATTGTCCACCCCTTTTAATCTGTTTGTGTTTGGTTTTGACTAAAAAGCTTTTATAAGCTTATTTTCATAAGCCCAAAAAGCCCCCTAGCTCACTGCATTGCCCTCCCCTGGTGCTGAGCACCAGGTTTTAGCTCAATTTTTCTAGCTTATTTAATACTAAGCCCTAGGTTCTTATTGCTTTTAAACATAGCTTATAGGTTTACCTCTTAGGATTAGCAGCTTATTTTAGTTAGTGAGCTTATTTAGTTAGCTTATTATAGGCTTAAAGTAGGCCTTTTTCTGTTTTCTTTTAAAACTGTTAACATAGCTTATTTCCTTTCCAGCTTATTTTAGGGCTTATTCTAGGTTGCCTTAGCTTATTTAGGACTCCCCTTAGCCTTATTAACTGTCTTCCTTAGTTTTAGCTTATTTAGTTGGCTTAAATCTCAATAAGAAAGAAAAATAAGCTTATAAGCTTATTAAGCTTCTGCAGACCAAAAGCTTAAGTTTCTAGCTTATTTAGTGAGTAAAAAGCATAAGTGCTTTTACAAAAGTTACTCCCCTTGAGCCCCTTTACAACTTTGCTTCTTTGGCTTTTTGATAATAAGCACTTTGGACTAAGTTTGTAATCGGGGTCCAACTCAGGGACCATTAGTGTAATTTCCAATTTCTTAGTTAACCTTGTTTATCCCTTTTGTTATTAGCCTGTTACTTCGTTAGTCCTTGTGTCCTTTCACTGTTAGTCCCTATAGTTAACTTTAGTTAGTTTTATTTAATTTAATTAATTAAATTAGGTTTAGATTTAATTAGTTTAATTACTTTTTATTTAAACAGTAACTTTTGGGCATTTTTATATTTTTAGAATTGTTAACTTTTTCTTTATTTAATTTTATTTTTTCAGAATTTTTATAACTTTTATTTTTTGTCTTTTTCTATTTTCTTAGTTTTAATTAGTTATTAATCTTTAAAAATTCATAAAAAATCCAAAAATTAATAAAAAAATATTTTTCTTTTTTATAAAATTTTCTTTTGTCATTTAGTGTCTAGGAATTTCAAAACCTAACCAAACTTTACTGTTTGAACTCATGCCAAATCAAATTAATTACCAAAGATTCTTGGAAGAATCGTTTCCAGAATCCACTATTTTTCTCAAATTGTTCCTTTTTCATTGACAGCTTTCATTCCTATCCATATATCTATTAAGCTTTTCATCTTTTATCATATATTTCAGAGACTGAAATGTAAGCTTTTCATTTAGAAGAAAATTTGCTGTTTTTGAAAAATCACAGTGATGCTTCTAGTTTCTTAACAGCTTGACTAAGGGCAAGTATATGTGCTTCTTGATCACCTAACTGAATCATTGTTCATCGACATAGTGTTGTTAAGAGTATTGTAAGAATCAATGCAAGTTTTTAGAACACAAAGTTACCTCATTGCTTAACTGATAGCCATAAGTGCATGATTTATTATCTTCAGCTCAGTTATGTTCTCCCCATTGACAATACCATCATCACATTGTCACAAACCCATCTAATTCTCTCTTGCTTCCTAGTTCTTGTTGATATACAGAGAATCTCTCTTTTCTTTCCATCAGTGTCCCCTTGCTGTACATTCCCTAGCAAATTGACCAGTTGTTGTGACAATTAAATCATTCAAGCCTTCTTTTTTTCAAAACAACATGTAGTTTTTTCCATCCACGCGAACTCACCTTCCTGTTTTCTATAGAACATCTTCATTCGAATAGCAATCATTGTGCTAATTTTGCCAATTGATTTCCATTTTCTTCATATCTACATCATAATCGTTCCAATCTTCATGACGTAGTCAAAATCCTCTGTTTGTTTGGCAAAGAGGGATAGATACTTCATCCAGCAAAACCAGCAAGAACTTCTATTCAGGAATAATTGGTTGAAGAAGTAGAAGGAGGCAAGAGCTGAATGCACCAGAAAACCAGACTTAACCTTATAGGTGCTACTTTAGCTTTGTGAAATAAAAGCAACATTTTGAGACACTTGAAGATGTTTATGAAGCACCTTGAATCTTGCTCAAAAACTCTAAGGTTATTGTACAGAATCATCAATAGATAAATGTCAATCTCTGGAAATAGTTCACATTGTCATTGCCAATTAGACCATGCGGGGCAAAGATCATAAGAAACCTATGAATTTGCTCTTCAGTCACACTTACAGCACATGAGCTCCATTAGAAAGAAGCTGTTGAAAATCTAGTCTATCCCTTTTCTAACCCATCTGAATATAGATTTTTATTAAAATGCTTCAAACTGTATGTTTGAAAACAGCCTTCTGCTTTTCTTGAATTAGCATTACCACCAAACCTAGTTTCCGATGCTTCTCATATTTCTTTTGCACATCCATTTCCATGAATCTTCTCATATGTTTCTTGAATTGCGCATCAAAGCAAATATTCTTAGCTTTACCACTCTTTTTCAACAGCTTGAAATTTCTGCACAGTAACTAGTTGAAAGTACCTCGAAACAATACCACATTTTACAGTGAAATTCTCTTCTGGAGTTTCCATTTTTAATTACCTTCCATACTCATTATCAAATGTCCTCAAGGTAAGCTACCATCTCCATTGCCCATATATCATACTCCTCCTTCTTCAGAATTAGGAGTTTGATATTTGAGATAGCAGTTGTTTGAGGAATCATCTGTTGTTGTTGTTTAGGTGCAGCACCAGTGTCTGATGCATCTTCATGGTTTGATTCTTCATCACTAAGATGTTGTGAGAACTCATCATTAGCAGGTTGAGACATTTTGTATAGAATTGTAAAAGTGTGTTTGTTTGTGATCTAGTGATTCTTCTTTCTCAGAGTCCCTCGAAAGGCTCTGATACCACTTGTAGGTCCTTGGTTTAGGATCTGACTAGCCTTTGTAAGACGATAGATAACTTGGATAAATCCAAATCAACTATTATGAGAGACACTGACTATGAAAATCAAGTGTTAATGCGGAATCTTAACACAAGAATAAAGAAGAAACGATAATACTAATTTGCTATAAAGCTCTATGCTTCTATTGATATTTCTCAAAACGTACTTCTTAACATTGTGCCTTAGGGTTCCTCTTATACACCAAGGAAACCCTAATGGGCTTTACAAACGTCAAAGGATAATACATATCCTTTCCTAAGATATCTCCTAAGATATCTCTAAGATAACTATTACTATTCTGTTACATTAACAGACTTAACTATAAACAGAACTAACTATGACCAGTACTAACTCTAGTACTGTTACTCTACCAGTACTAACTTAGTACTGCCAGACTTAACTTAGTACTGCCAGTATTAACTTAATACTAACAGAACTAACTATTACTACCAGACTTAACTGTTATACTACCAGTATTAAGTCTGTTACAATCTATTTTCCCAACAGAGACACCTCATTCCAGCTTCATTACCACATGCTCATGCTCAAACTACAAAGACATACTATAAGCATCAAGATTCAAGAATCAAGAAAGCTGAAGTATTAAAGACAAAGACTTCCGCAAACTTTGATATTAAAGATAACTCCTCAGAAACCAAGTTTCAGGGGAGATTATTAGAAAGCTTTTAATAAGATGCAAAGTATGAGCATGTTGGTCAAGACACAAGATCGCAAGGTGGCAAAGACGATCAAGACTGGATAAAGATTTAAAGATATTGGACGTAAAGACGAAGTCAAAAGACAATGAAAAAGGTTAAAAATCAAAGATCACAAAGCATGAAGGAACAAGCTTACAACATAATAAAGACCAAATACTCAAGAACTCAACGACAAAGAAATCTCAAGAAGTTCAAGGAAGCAAGATTCAAGATCTCACTTCAAGAATTTGAAGACCACACATCAGGGGAGTTTATTGGCCTCAAGATAACGAGTTTAACATGAAAGCTTGGAATCTCTCAGAAACCAAGCTTAGGGGGAGATTGTTAGCCTTAAGTTATATTATTAATCTCGGTCTTTATCTCATGTATGTTGTAATAGGCTAGAAGGGTAAACGGGCTCGTTTATGTAATCTAATCGGTCACGTCTTATGGGCTAAAGCCCAAGTAATCACAAGTAATCCCGAGCCCGACCCATAGAAAGCCCATAGGCATGTAAGCCTCATGGTGTAAGTATAAATACCCCTCTCCAAGTTTGGAGAGGGTGTTGGTTCTCTTTGTATTTTTCACATACTAGTAATCAACCATCTCATTTTCTCTCTACTTTCTCTCTCTAAGTTCTCTCTACATTTCTTCATTTTTCTCTTATCTATTTTTCTTGGTTCAAATGGTGAAATAAAAGTGATCCGGGTTCCTACATTGATCATGTGTAATCTTTTATGATGCAACATGTTTTGAGTGATAATGTTGAGGAAGACATCAATTTAAAATCACATGAGTTGATGTGGTTAATTTTGAGGAAGACATCAATTTAAAATCACATGAGTTGGTGTGGTTTGAAAAATGTATCATTATCAAGGTTAGTAAAAGTTCGCTCAACTTTCTGATTGGTAAAACATTTCAAGCATATACGAAATCTACAAACATGGCTTATAAGTTCTATTTGAAAAAAAATCAAGACTCATGTTCGAGTCTTTTAAAAGAGAATGGGTAACCCATAAAGAGGATAACCCATATGCTCAAGATCCACAAAGTTCTCGTGATGACTCGCTAGTAAAAGAAACCAAAGCGGATTAGAGTGTCTAGGACAATGTTTAAGCAGAGGTCAATCCTTTTGATGGTTACTATCAAGATTATCATGATGACACTTTGTTGAAAAAGGAAACCAAATTGGCACCTATTATATGTGATATATTTGATGAGGAATAGGAGTATCATTTTTTGACAATTATCCAAAATTTTAAAAGGAAGAAAATGACGTGTGCTTTTCGGGTGTTGTGTGTGGTGTAGAAGAAGAATCGATGCCAGTGTTTGATACTGATATTAATGAAGTGGATCTTGTTGCTGAGGAAGTAATTACATGTGTAGATGGAGGTGTTGTTTATGTTGATCATGTGTAATCTCTTATGATGCAACATGTTCTAAGTGATAATTTTGAGGAAGACATCAATTTAAAATCACATGAGTTGATGTGGTTTAAAAAATATATCATTATCAAGGTTAGTAAAAGTTCGCTCAAATTTATGATTGGTAAAAGATATCAAGCGTATACAGAATCTACAAACATGGCTTATAAGTTCTATTTGAAAAAAAATCAAGACTCGAGGTCGAGTCTTTTCAAAGAGGGGGGGAATGATGCAGGGAATCATAAATCAGAATAGATCGGTTTTTCAGATTCTACAAATTTAACATACACTTATTTTGGTGTCCAATTTTAATGAAAATTGCATGTGTTAGAATTTATATACTAAATAACCATTATAAACATATAATACGCAATAGATTAAGGTCCCAAAGGTGGATCCATATGATGTATAAAGATTAACTAATAACTACATTATTTAACTCTTGTAGCGTAATCGGATGAACTAACGCAGCAAAGAATAGATCTTGTTCTTCTCTTGGACACCCACGAAAAACCCTTAATCACTAAACTAAGTGATCTTTATGAATCGTCCACACTACACATATTCGTGTATTACATGAATGCTAGTTCCTTGATTTCACGATCTAAGCACGAACCCTAGTTTCTTGCTTCTTGATAAAATCGACCCAAAACCCCAAAGAGTTGTTTCCGATCAGTTCATGGGGAGAAGGAGGAGTGGGTATTTTCCTGATTTGTTTCTTAAGTTATGAGATTATGTCAAAACAAATAGTTATATAAAACTAAAATTGGTGAATAAGTTTGGGGTTTTTCTCTCTTTTTCCTCCTTAGGTCGGCCATACCCAAGGGATATGGACTTTTCATATTATTTTGGGTTAAGTCCATTTATTAAGTCCATTACTTAATAAATGAAAGCCTATAAGTTTTAATGCGTCTAACGGATTAATTAAAGACCGTTAAATGATTCGTAAAATATAAAAAATTTAATTAATATAATTACTATAAATATATTAAATACATTATAAGTGGTAATACCTCGGTCTATACATGTGTGGCCCCATAGGCTCATGTATTTTCAGCCGTATGATTTTTTAATATGATATGAGCACTTCTAAATAGCTCCCACTTGCGAATGTCATAACCACAAATAACTATACTAGCAAAGGTTATCATCTAGCAACATGTCAATGCTTCCAGAAATACATGAGTGCAGTTTCATAAACATCTCAGTTTAAATGAAAACATATAAACCAAAAAATTTAAAACACCAATGAAAACTTATATAGAATGGACGGATAAAAAATTCAGATTTCAACACGCCAATGAAAACGTATAAAAACATATAAACTAAAAAATTTAAAAATAATTACAAACGGCCGTTTGAATGGACGGTGGATGATGGCACGAGAGATTAGAGCTAGAATCGTTTGTGTTTGATGTTTTATAGATCCGTTTCTTTTTATTGATAATAAAATGATAAAGAAAAAAGTGAGAATGATAGAACGAACTTTTCAACTTTTTGGTTAAAATGTTGAAAAAAGTGAGAATGAAAATCCCACTTTTTTTAAAAAATGTTGAAAAAAGTGCTACTAAACGAATTTTCAATATATCCCTTTTCACATTAAAAATTTCTTGAGAAAAATTGGATATTTTTCACCAACTACACGACCCCTAATATTTCGCTAAAAATGATGTTGTATACTTTTCTACGAACTGATATAATGAGCCAAAAAAGTTGAACATATGCATTAAAAAGCATGAATAAACTTGACCTTAAAAATATTTGTTGTACCGCTTTTATGGAAAAAGGGGTAAACTGCATCTTATCTTGCATAATCTTTCACATGTCATTTTAAACCGAAGCTACAGAATCCGTGAAAGATATGTCATACGAGAAAGCCCAAAAGGTAACATAAGGTGATGAATATGCAAAGGGCGAGACGTATTCAAAAATTACAAGTAAATTGTAGTGTTACTATGTTAGGATTATGAAAAAGACTCGGTCACCCCCGTGTATTGTTTAGTATAGCAAAGCTCGTAGTTAGAAAGTAAGCGTATGACTAGTAGTATTGGGCCGGGCCTTTAGCCCAAGTGTTAGGCCCATACCCAAGCCCATAGAG
>BQNB010111293.1:0-22382 GCA_026074375.1 Tanacetum coccineum
AAGAACATCTTTAGTTGCTACCTCTTAAAATTTTGCTCATTGAATTTTTTTGGTTTTACAGCATGATTAGCAGCTATGTTGGTAATCAGCGCACCGGTTACATTCACAAGATTAGTCACAATAGTGTTTGTCATCCTAAAAAATCAAACACGGTCAGTTAAAGAAACTGTTATAGATCGGTATCTAAGAAATTCAATCGTGATTTCTATAGACTTGTACCAGATCTGCTTCAATGAAACTCAATCTTGGTTTTAATAAATCAAACAAATTAGTTTAATAGAAACTTAATCTTGGTTTTAATATAAACTGATTAGAACAACTGCTTTAAAAAAAATCGTTATAGATCTGTAACCAAATCTGTAAATTAAAAATATGTTTAATTAAAACTGATTTCCAAAGAAACTCAACCTGGCTTCGATAGAAAGTAGTTTATAAATATAAAATCTGTTAATAATAATTAATCTGATTTAACAAAAGTGTTTTTAATTCTGTTACACAGAATCTATTTTAAGATTGTAGGGAAATATGTACACTTTATTAATATAAATCGAATTATAATACAATAAATAAATTAATAGAAAATAAATGACAGAAAATTAAATAACAGACAGATGGGGTAGAAGTAAAAGACAGACACTATATAACGATAAGTAAATATAAGCAGTAAAAGATCGTGGAACGATGCTCGTGTTTAACACTATTCCCTTAAAACAGATTCGCCGTCTGTTTCCTAGGATACAACGTCCAAAGTTGTTGTACAGCCGGACCTGACAAACTTGCCTAAAAAATCACAGAAGAAATTGTACGATTCTGATCGAAAGGATTGCTAGAACTTTGTTGCTATGGAGTTGCGTTTTTAGTTTTGCTTAAACGAATGAGACAATGGCTATATTTATACAGAAAAATTAGCTTGTTCTCCAAGATAAAATAATTGACCAACTTAAGCAAATCTGTTATTAACAAAAACGATTTGCATATCATTTAATAACACAAAATATTATGTACAAACTTATTTGATAAGTTTAAATAGGCGATGTTTCAGAGATGCATTCGTATCCGCAGGTCGCGCGGGCTCGCATGAGTTCAGAAGCTTCGAACCCATTTTGGCCTAGAAATCCCATTTTCTGCACCCCCCTGCGCGCGCGTAGGTGTGAGAGCATAAACCAACAAAGGAACTTGAAGGTCAATACTAATATTTCCTTATAAACCACTCTTCACTTCCCTTTTAGACGATGTGATAGGTTTTCTTTTTCCCAGATTTGTGTTTCTCGGGCCTCACTTTGAGACACGATATGTCATTCATATTAACTCCATTTTTGAAATACTTTAGCTCGTTGCGAAGCTCTTTTCGAGGAAAACGCAAAACCCCAAGCTAATATAAATATATATAACATATACATATATTAAATAATGTCCAAAGTTTGCAAAAATCATTTTGCAAAAAACCATTTTGCAAAAAACCATTTTTTCATGTTCGTTCATTTAACTAAACGAACGTAAAATGTTGTTCATGTTCGTTAATTTAATAAATAAACGAACATAAACGAACTTTTTACCGAACGCTTCATGAAATGTTCAATGAACGTTCAGTTCATTTACAGCCCTAAACGTATGTAAAGAGTTAAGAGAAGAGAGAATAAACAAAACGATTACGGGGTGAGAGGTTTCAATCATCAGTACGTCCACTTTCGACACAGTGACACCTATACTATTTACTAGTATCAAATATTTATGGTGGATAAAGTGCAGGCATAATAAAACATGCAAATAGACATGTGATACATTGATACGTAAGATATGATTCACATGATAAATCATGATACGCTCGATAGCTACACCATGTATATGTATTTCTTACCAATCTTTGTGACACACAAGGTCAGATCTCAGCATGTGCGGCATAGGCAACCGCACAGGGCCTCAATTTTTCAGGGGCCTCCGATTTCTAAAACATCAATAACGGTATACATCCATTTTTGGAGGATTTAATACTTCTAATAGATTATTTGAATGAACAATATAAGATTTGTTTAACAAAAAAGCTTGAACCTGCGTTTTTACTGTGAAAAAAGGCTTTTGATTTCTTGTTGGGGAAGATAACCCCAAAGTAATGTTTGCTGGGCTCAACTTTCTGGTTTTGTCTGTTAGCACCAATATTTTTTTTATAGGTTTTACACTTTTAATACAACCTATATCTTTGCAATTGTATAATTCTGGTATCTATCCTTGTTTCAAACTTGTAGACAGTTTAAACAAAAAAAGCACTATATTTTGGTTTGAAAAGTTGAAGTACATTAAACAGTTTAACTATGGTATATTTTCAGAGAAAAAAAATACTACAATTATACTATATACTAATGTTTTAATTATAAGTCTTTATGATTATCGTAAATGGTTTTGAAAATTCTATAGTAACACTTAAAAAAAAATTATATCCATAGTAGAATAAGATTAATAAGTTTCTATCAATATCAAAAAAATCCATGCATAACGAAATTACAGTTTGTTAATTTTACCGATGTTTTAATTTCGGATGAATTGCATATATATCTCTACAAAAGCTTAAAATTGCATATATATATATATATGACTTAAATTCATAATTGTATATGTATCATTTCAAAAGCCTAAAAATTACATATATGTACAACTTAAATTATTAATTGCATATGTATCCTTAATAAACTTTTGTAATTGCATATATATCATTTCTTAACCTTCATAATTGCATATATATCTTTTATAAACCTTTAATATGTCTTATATATCAAAATAATGAATTAAAATAATTATGAACTCTAACTTATGATATTTATCATTTTATAAATAACAAAAATAACATTTAAGCTCGTGGAAGCCATAAAAGTGGTAGTATCGTTGTAAACCTATAACACTTCATCATCACTATCCACATTAACTAGATCACCAACCTTTTTAGAAGCCACAATAAAAGAACCAGGAAGCATTGATTTCAAGTTCTAAGTGGCTTCCCATCATCACCCACTAACACAAGCTTCCCATCAAGCATCTGACTTTCCAGTTCATTAATCCTTGCAACCAAAGATGTAGTACTTGGACAACCATAAGCCAAACCAACCACATCATGAATAATTTTCTTACCTGAATTTGACGACCCCTCATTTAATCCAAGCTCGTCATCATTCTCAATCATATTAAGCGCATCAAACAGATTAGATGAATTTGTCTCATGTCTAGGCACTTCAAAATTCTTTTTCGTACCACTTGAACTCGCATCATTCTTCTTAGAGACAGTTTGGTAAACTTGTTTCTTATGCTTATATTAGAACTTAGACCCCTGTTAGTACCACAAGAAGTATGTCTAGGAGGTTGTTGGAAACCATCATAAGTCGTGTGTTGCTTCTTTGGTTTGTAAACTGTCCTTTTTAGGCATGACAAATTATCATGCCCAAATATTATACACACCCAACATCTCGGTGGTTTCCATTCATACCCCACCCTCACCGTATGAATAACCTCTTCATCATCCTCCACATTTGGAATAGCAATAGTCATCTCACCCTTTAACTCTCGAGTAACCCTTATATCAATCAATGCACAAGCATAATCCATACGAACCCATGATCGCAAACACATAGAACTCGTATATGAATTAAGCATAATTGAGTTACCTAGTTTAGTAGCCATCCCACTCAATCCATCAGTAGTAAATGACACAATTGGAATATCATGAAGTTTGACCCAAATAGGAACCAAATTGAGATCTTCCTTTAGTAAGTTAGCAGTAGGCGTCCATTACTTCAGAATGATAGGAACCAATCAAATAAACCAAGGACCATTCTCCAATACCCTATTCATACCCTTAATCGGAGCAAACTTGAAGAAAAAGAATCCCTTAGCATTCATCATTACTCGAACTACGCCATACTTCTGGCAATCATTCTTAACATAGTACTCAACAACCGGGAATGCTAATCTATTAACCATGAAATAACCATACAAGCTAAAGCCAAATCTCGAGTGAACTTCCAAAATAGATGCCTTAGGAATTTTAACTTCAGCGTTTGCGTTCATAGGTTTATCTGTGTCTAATGATCTAAAATTTACCTTAGTATCAACCTTGTTAGTGACCAAACCAGCAAAAGATCTCTGACTATTATTCACATTCACGTTTGGCACAGGTTGTTCCCCCTCATCAGCCATACCATTGCTTGAATTAGGTATACTAGTAAGACTTTTACCCTTCTCCTTACTTCCATCCAAGCTTGAATCCATGATTTCAACACTCCCAACACTAGTAACTACGTTACCATCACCAGTTACTGTAGAATTCGCCTTGACGTTCAAAGAATCACTCGCTGTCATCTTGTCCTTCTTATTACCACTCCCCCTCCCTTGCCCAAAAAACCACTCTTCATGTTCAAAACATGTAACCCACGTTACAAAACCAGAGAATACGTAACACAATTAGCAAACACAATCAATGATAGAAAGCTGCAAAAACATACGCAAAAACCTACCGCAGTTCAAGAAAACGTTAGAAAGTTCAGCATATTGTTTTAATACCATGTTGAACCGAAATATTAATTATTATTATTGAATGAGTACATAATAAGACCCAATATATATATAGTAAACCTCATAAGCATATGCGCATGTTGAAGAACCTCATGAGCATATTGATCTAATACCATGTTGAACCGAAGTGTTTATTATACCATAGTAAACCACGATAGTTAGAGACGGTACAAAAAAGCACAAAAGTTAGAAAAGATGACACCAATTCTTATTGACATTTTTACCATGTACATCATATTAAGCATTTAAATTCATTATTACTAATAGCATGTAGTTCTGCTCAAATTAGGAATATCACACTTTACAATATTTTTGTAGTTACGGATCATCAATGAATTGCTTAAAACACTATGTTTTCGCTTTTATACATTAAAAGTTTTATATAAAGTAATAAGAGTTTGTGTACATATGTCCATACATATTAATCCTATCTAAGATCAAGGATTTCAGTGTATCATTTTGACTGCATGTAAGACGATTTTGAAACAAAAATAATGATTGCATGGTAAAAGAATAATCAAATTTAGTTGCATAGAGCAAAAGAACATACAAAATAAAATAAATGGACTTATAAAACGGGACAAATAGTTAAAAGATGTTGATACTTCTTGTAACCTCTATTTGAGTTTGAATAGGTATCAGGTGTTTATGGTGAGCTAAATGGGATTTTGGCCAATTGTTGGAACTTTAAGGCATGGTGTGAAGGCATCGTGTAAGAAACAATTATCATTAGAGTTCTCTACTGGAACCCTTCTTGCAACAGAGGGGCACGCTAAAAAATAAGGAAATTTTTCATTGTTTCTAACCCGTATAACCAAGGGAATGTGTCTCGAAGAGAGGACCCACCTAGCCAGCTATCATGCAAAAATGACGTATTCCTCCCATTTCCAAGTTTCTTCTTAAATAGCATTAGAAGATTAATCCTAACATTGTTAAGATCACCTTTTAACTTTGATATTTGAGACCACATACCCGAGGATTGTTTACTTTTTGGAGGTAAAGATACCTGAGGATTGTTTACATATAGATTCGTTTAGGATGCCACCCGACGAGCCATGAATTGAACGAACGACTCTACACCAAAGAGCATTTTCCTCGATAAGAAATCTCAACAACCATTTGGAAAGCAATGATTGATTGCTTTCAATGAGGCTCCCAATTCCAAGACCACCATATTTCTAGGGTGAAACTACTTTCTTCCAAGCAATCTAAGAGGTTTTTTCATCTTTTGAATTCCCACCCTAATAGCACCGCCTTCGAATGCTTTCAAGCTTAAGAAAAATATTCTCAGGAGCTGTGAAGATTGAAAAGTAATAGACTCGCAAGCTATCAAGAATGGATTTGATAAGGGCGAGCCGACCTCCAAAATAAAGAGCATTAGATTTCCATTTAGAAAGCCTTTTATGAAACCTTTAAACTAAAGGATTCTAATTAGCACATCTTGACATGTGAGCACCTATAGGAAGTCCCAAGTAAGAACAAGGAAATTCAAAGGCGAGACAACCAAGGAATGAAGCGATAACATTTAACTCTATGTTAAACACCCCTACTCTAAATAACTTACTTTTGTTGAAGTTCACTTTTAGACCGGAAGAAAGGCGCTAACAAGTGAGGATACGAGAAAGAGTTTTAGCATTTAAAAGAGACAATTCTCCCAAAATGAGAGCATCGTCCACATATTGTAAATGAGAAATGAGAGTCTGATCTTTCCCCACTTAAACTTCATGAAAGATGTTACTGTTAGTGGCTTCAAGGAAAGCTACATTGCGGGCTTCCATAGCAAGAATAAAGAGAAATAGGGAAAGAGGATCCTCTTATTGAATTTCAAGTTTAAATTCTTTGGTGGGAGAGCTGTCAACCATGATCGATGCAAACGCCGAATCAAGACATGAGTGAATCCAATTTATCCATTTCCTACTAAACCCAACTTGTTTCATAATGGAAAATAGGGAAGTCCATGACAAAGAATCAAAGGCCTTGTCAAAATCCACCTTGAGAAACGTTAGCCTTTTTTATGCTTTATAGCCCATGTTATTATCTCATTAACCACAAGAGGTCCATCGATGATTTGACGCCTCTTGAGGAACGCCATTTGGACATTACCCACTTTCGAAGATATCACTTTAGAGAGTCGGTTAGCAAGGACCTTGGAGATAATTTTATATTGATAACCAATTAAACTAATTAGCCTAAAATTACCAATAACCAAAGGATCTTCCATTTTAGGAATTAAAGTGGTAAACGATGAATTGCACCCCATAGGGATATAAGGAAGATGTTTCAATATCTTTAACGAAAGAAATAACATATTTTTCGAGAACATACCAATGACTTTAAAAAAATTTAAAGGTGAAATCGTCAGGACTTGATCTCGAAGGTAGTTTGAAGTAAAATCTTTTACTAGTACAAATCTGGGATTTGGTCACACATGGGCAAAATAGAACGGCCACAGATTCACATATTTATAGGGCTAAAGGTACCAAAATAGACAACATTTACTAATTAGCCACACATGAAATTTATGTTCGTGTGACCATTAGAACTGTATTGCCACACATTCGAATATTTATGTGGCTAAAGATAACTGGTAATTTTTTTGATTATTTGGCCACATATGAATTTGAAACGCGTGACAAATACAAGTAAGCTTGAAGCATTAGTCACGATATACATATAACTGGTGACAAATATATGTCACACACTTGAACACTATGACGAAATGGCAAATATGGTCACATGAAGTAATTTTTTATGTGTCTAAATCATACAGTCAAGTTTTTTATATTGATAACCAATTAAACTAATTAGCCTAAAATTACTAATAACCAAAGGATCTTCCACTTTAGGAATTAAAGTGATAAACGATGAATTGCACCCCATAGGGATATAAGGAAGATGTTTCAATATCTTTAACGAAAGAAATAACATATTTTTCAAGAACATACCAATGACTTTAAAAAAATTTAAAGGTGAAATCGTCAGGACTTGATCTCGAAGGTAGTTTGAAGTAAAATCTTTTACTAGTGCAAATCTGGGATTTGGTCACACATGGGCAAAATAGAATGGCCACACATTCACATATTTATGGGGCTAAAGGTACCAAAATAGACAACATTTACTAATTAGCCACACATGAAATTCATGTTCGTGTGACCATTAGAACTGTATTGCCACACATTCGAACATTTATGTGGCTAAACATAACTGGTAATTTTTTTGATTATTTGGCCACATATGAATTTGGAACGCGTGACAAATACAAGTAAGCTTGAAGCATTAGTCACGATATACATATAACTGGTGACAAATATATGTCACACACTTGAACACTATGACCAAATGGCATATATGGTCACATGAAGTAATTTTTTATGTGTCTAAATCATACAGTCAAGTTTTGTCACACATGATTTAAGGGTGACTGCTATCTTTTGCTAATTATTTAGCCACATATGAATTTGGAACGTGTGACAAATGAAAAGTAAGGTTGAAACATTAGTCACGATATACATATAAATAGTGACAAATATATGTTATACAGTTGAACACTGTGACCAAATGCCATATATGGTCACACTAAACTTTTTGTCACACATTATTTAAGTGTAGCCAAAATCCAGTACATATGGTCACGTAACTAAATATGTGTGTTTAAAGTTTAGTTTGTGTTAGCTTGCCAAAAGCTAATGTGTATAGTCACATTTACTTCTAGCACGATCATGTGACTATATGCCTTTACAATAGCCACAGCATATCACAAATGTGTGACTAAATTATTTTTATGGCCACATTTAAGGTGATTATATGTGACCAATATAATCATAACAGTCACATCGTAAAGTATTCATGTGGCTATTATTGAGACCAAATGTGAAATCGGTTATCATTAAATTTCATATTAGTCACATTGAGTGTTTGTGTGTCTAAATTCATAATGTCATATATGGTCACATGAAGTGTTTGTTTATGTGTCTAAATCATAGACTCAAGTTTTGTCACACATTATTTAAGTGTAGCAAAAAACCGGTACATATGGTCATGTTATTAAGCCTAAACTACTTTTAGGTTTTTAAAAAAAAGCTAAACTCGAAACTATATATCCCAAATGTGATTAAGACTAAACTAATCTAGTTTTATAATAGAAATATAATTTTTTAATGAAAAATAAGCTCAGTAATAAGCTGCAAATAAGCAGTTATGCAAAACTAGCAAAATCGAATAACTGTTATAAGTAAGTAAAGGGAGAATTGGATTAGCTGTGAAAGAAAGAGCCCGACATTCATTTTTTCATGAATATTCATAGCTGATCTACTAAAAGAGGGACCAGCTCATCGTAGTGATTAGAGGACACCTCTGATCGTTCACCTCTAATGTGACACGTTCCCTCCCAGTTTGATCAACAGGATCAGTCGGCTCTAAAAAATTATTCCAAATACACAAGTATTCGGCACAAGCCTTAGAAACCATTTTAAATACATATATGTATTCGGCACTTAAGGTACTGATTGTTCCAAATACATAAGTATTTGGCACCGATAATTGAAACCGTTCCAAATACACATTCACTTGGCACCACTATTACAAAATGTTCCAAATGCATAAGTATTTGGAACGGTTTTCTAATACTCATCCCAAATACGTATTTTTTGGTATGGTTATCCAAACAATGCCAAATATATTTGGCACTCTTTTTTTATCGTTCCAAAAAAGTTCGTCCTAAAAAGCCTATTTTTGTAATGACTTCACTTTCTCTAAGGTAGGGGTGAGCATCGATCCAAAACCGGACCGGACCGGCCAAGACCGAACCGGACCGGGACCTAATTGGTCTAAAATGCCGGACCGAGGATCGGACCAAAATGGTATGGTACGGTTCGGGTAGGCCCGGTCCGGTTCGGTCTTCGGTCCGGTCAGGTCCTACAAGGCATAATTTTTGTGTTTTTTGGTAAGACCGACTGGACCGGGCCGAAGAGCGAATTGGTCCAAAATGCCGGACCGAGGACTGGACCGGTTTTCCGGTCCGGTCTGGTCAAACGGTCCGTATGCTCAGCCCTACTCTAAGGTGTGGAGTTTAAGGGTTAAAAAAGCTATACATTTGCGTTAGAGCTTAATTAGATTTTATAAAGCTAAATGGTAAATCTCTATTCAACTCTCTTCGAGGATACGACCCCAGACTAATAGTTATTACTTTTCCTAAAGTAATTCTATCTCTAAACGATAATTTATTACCGACCGCTTTATACGCGTCAGTCAACTATTACGGGTTAAAGGATATAGGTTATTGGTTATGCTTAGGGGTTAAATTAATGTGACCAATGATAACCTAATGCACATGACCCATGACCTATGACCCATGTGAATTAGCCATTGTCACCGGTAATGCATTGGTCCATGACACTATAAGCCACTACAACCCAATGCACATGACCCATGACCCATGTTAAGTACCCATTGTCACCAATGATGTATGGGTCGTAACATGACACTATAAGCCACTATAACCCAATACATATGACGCATATGATAAATACCTATTAATTAATGTGACTAGTTATAACCTAATGCACATGACCCATCATGACCCATGTTAATTACCCATTGTCACTAGTCATGGATGTGTCGTAACATGACACTATAAGCCACTACAACCCAATGCATATGACCCATATGATGTCAAATACCCATTAATGAATGTGACCAGTGATAACCTAATGCATATGACCCATGACCCATTTGAATTAGCCATTATCAACGATACCATATCGACTCATCCGTTTAACATCTCATGTATAATGATACCATCTCGACTCATCCATTTAACATCTCTTGAAATAAATCATACGTCAAGCTTCTGTATTCGTTTGTCTCTTTACCTTATAAACTCAGGTAACCAAATATTAAAGCCTCATTTTTGCTATCGGTAAGAGTGGTACTTATAAACTTAAGCATATAGTTTTTTTTTGAAACACTAGGGTTCGAGTCTCGGCTCTTGCCTACTCTAGTTGGTGCCCCACTTGGTTAGGAGAGTTGTTGGAGCTATTTATTATGGGGTAAATAATGGCTGGTGCCAAAATACATGTGAGGTCAAGGTGTTCTCGCTAAATCACACTTTTTTTAAAATAAATATATAAGATATATTTTATTTTATAATCTCTAAATAAAATGAAATTTCCCTCTTAACATTTCATTTATCCCGCCTAATGTTTTCTCGAAAAGTCAAATTGACCGCCTTATGTTTCCAGTCCTAAAACATATTGTTAACCTCACATCTCTCATCCTCACCTTTATCCTCTTAATCTCATCTCACATTCTCTCTTTTGGTATTGAACCAAACCAAATTCCTCTAACCGTCTCCGTTATCGATCCTCACTAGTCATCACCAAAATTCATGGGTCACATCCTCACGAGTCACCCACCACATACCGTGGCAATTCATAATCATCAGTTTTGATTTTATGCCATATATCCACATATGAGGTACTTTAAAGTGTTATATATTCAACTTAATCATCAATTTGATGTGTTTATGGGTTAATTTCTTGTGTGGGTTTCAGGAATTTGGGTTTATGTAAAGTCAAATCTTTTTGAGATTGAAACATGTTTTCTGATACAATTGATGCTCCCCACAAGGTAGTCTCGTGTATATATTATCATTAAATGGTTAATTTCTAATAATATGTTTCAATTTTGATATGTGAGATTTTGTTATATTTTTGTTCGATTAGTCAGTGATGTTCATTATGTTAAGTTTGTTGTTTGATTTTTAGAGACCTTTTGATGGTTCTGAGGATGTATAGTGATATTTAGGTAAGATCACATGCTCTTGCTCAATACAGTTTATAATTTTATTTTATTTAGTCTTTACCAGTGTGTGTATGCTCACAATTCACAATCATATGTAATCTATCAGGTTGTACTTGCTTATGGTGTTGAAAGTGACAGAGTCTTTGGTATACCAGGAGAGGTACAATATCTGCAGAACTAGCGATTATAGGTCTTTCCATCCATTTATAAATCTGCAATTTTGATACCATTTCATGCCCTTGGTTTAGGAGTTAAAGGGTGTTCACTTTGCTAGAGAATTTGTTTGGTGGTATAACGGGCACCCAGACTTCAGCAAGTTTACACCGGACTTAAAGAGCATAGACATGGCCATAGTTTTGGGCCAGGTATGTCAGACATGTGTACTAGCTTATGCATAGCAAAATTACTGTGATACAATACAAGTGTATATTTCTTAATGCTTAGGAAGCCTATATGTGTTAGCTATTCTTGTAAGTCTGATGAGACAAGTTTAGTCTTAAAGGAAATGCCTACACTGACTCGATCTTGCATCTTTTTATAGGGTAATGTGGCTCTTATGTTAGCACAAGCACATTCTTTTTAAGAACTTCCAAAGATTGACTACCAACTGATATTCCACACCATTTTTGTATGCTCTAAAGAAAGCTCCATAAGGTTATAAATCGTAGTTAGACAAAAATTTAGTTTATGCAGTTTATTTTGGTATCGGATATATATTTCATGCAATCTTATAGGAAAGTTTATCTTGTAGGCAGACGTGGACATGTACAAGCAGCTTGTACTGCAAAAGAGCTACATGAAATTCTTGGTAAGTGTTATAGGTCATGAGTTCCCATACCCCGCTTCGGCAGGATTGGGTATGTTGTTGCTATAGGTCATGTACGAGAGAACAAATGCTTTTTTGTACCGTACTCCCTCCACCCAAAATAAAAGTGTATGTTGGATCACTCCAGAGTTTGGTTCTGATATTACATTGGATTCTCAAATGCAGCTATCAAGGATTTACACATTAACATCAAGGAAGCCGATCTCCTAAAAACCTCTGCTGATGAGGTAAAATTAGTTCCTTACCTTTCATTTGGCTATTCAAAAACTGCTATGTACTTTCAGTTATGGTCGGTTTACTCTTATTATTTTTTGCATCCGTAACTGAGATTGTTTCCTTATAATGTTTTGAAAAGGAAGAAATGAAGAACAATCGTATACGTAGGAGGGTCTTTGAGTTGCTATCAAAGGCTTCCTCATCAGTTTCACCTCATCTAAGTTTAGGACAACGAGAGCTGTACTTTACTTTCTTCAGGAAACCTGAGAAGTTTCTGGAATCAAGTGACAGAAGTGGCTATGTTGATGGCGTGAATTTTGAGATGACAACACTGAAAGGTAGAAACAGTAAAAACTTCTATTGATGGATACATTACATCCGTTGTTCTCGTAAAGAATTTAAAGGGCATGTTTTGTCTGCTATATATAGAAATTATTTTTGCAAATGTTTAAAAACTTGTATTATATTGTACACTTCATTTAAGAAGCTCTCTTTAGGTTCTTGTGGTACCTAAAAAGATATTGCTGGCTTAACTTTGTAGGAAGTGCTGGCGTGGGAAATCAGATTGCAGTAGGCACAGGGCAGTATGTGGATCTTAATTGCGGGTAAATTTCGTGTAAACTGGTAATTACATTTGCAGCAGAAGAAAGTTTACTTCTAACTTCAAATATAATGCAAACCTGATTCCGTGAAGTCTAAAATGCCGTTTAAATTATTTTATAGGCTAGTAATGTCAAGACATGACCCATCCTCTTGAACTTGAATGATTAAATTCTCGTTTGCTTTGTTTTACAGTTTGGTACTGAAGAGCATAGGTATGTAGGTCTCTTGTTAATCTTCATTTTATGCTACACTTGAAAGTTTGAAAGTTGAACTAATTTTTTGATACTGAAATCTTGCGCAGACGCTGCTAAGTGAACTATCCAATGAAGTAGGCTTCCCTGTGACAAACACGAGTTTTGATGCTCTGCTAGAGTCTCTTCATTCAACTGCTAAACCATTTCCTCAATCTGCTGGATATAGGATATTAGCATCTTAGACATCCCCCTTCTACCTAGTAACTGTTAAATATTTGTAGTAGGATATCGGATATTAGCATCTTAGACATCCCCCTTCTACCTAGTAACTGTTAAATATTTGTAGTAGGATATCGGATATTAGCATCATAGACATTTTGTTATCTTAAACTTGTAATTCGAATGTTTGATTGATATTTTGCGAATTTTAATTTGAATTAATCTGTTATGCACATTTTGTAAATTATTTTATTATGGTTTGACCTATAATATTGTGGTAAATATGCGGGTAATATTTGTTGACACTTTTGGCCACTTTATGCTTAATTGTATGTGACTAAATACCCCCTAAAAACATGCTTTTTGTGATTAAATATTACAAAAGGCCACACAAACATAAAATTCATGTGGCCATTGGATGATCAATAGTCACACAAAATACATATTTCTTCACTTTAAACAGCATATGGTCACACTTATTAACACTTTTGGTCACTTTATGCTTAATTGTATGTGACTAAATACCAAAATAAAATATGCTTTGTGTGACTAAATATTACAAAAGGCCACACAAACATAACATTTATGTGGCCATTGGATGAACAATAGTCACACAAAATACACTTTTAGTTCACTTTAAACACCATATGGTCATACTTATTAACACTTTTGGTCACTTTATGCTTAATTGTATGTGACTAAATATAAAAAAAACATGCTTTGTGTGACTAAATATTACAAAAGGCCACACAAACATAAAATTCATGTGGCCATTGGATGAACAATAGTCACACAAAATACACTTTTACTTCACTTTAAACACCATATGGTCACACTTATTAACACTTTTGGTCACTTTATGCTTAATTGTATGTGACTAAATACCCAAAAAAACATGTTTTGTATGACTAAATATTACAAAAGGCCACACAAACATAAAATTCATGTGGCCATTGGATGAACAATAGTCACACAAAGTACACTTTTACTTCACTTTAAACACCATATGGTCACACTTATTAACACTTTTGGCCACTTTATGCTTAATTGTATGTGACTAAATATAAAAAAACATGCTTTGTGTGACTAAATATTACAAAAGGCCACACAAACATAAAATTCATGTGGCCATTGGATGAACAATAGTCACACAAAATACACTTTTACTTCACTTTAAACACCATATGGTCACACTTATTAACACTTTTGGCCACTTTATGCTTAATTGTATGTGACTAAATATAAAAAAACATGCTTTGTGTGACTAAATATTACAAAAGGCCACACAAACATAAAATTCATGTGGCCATTGGATGAACAATAGTCACACAAAATACACTTTTACTTCACTTTAAACACCATATGGTCACACTTATTAACACTTTTGGCCACTTTATGCTTAATTGTATGTGACTATATATAAAAAACATGCTTTGTGTGACTATACAGTGTTTACGGTCACTAATACTGATTAATCAAACTAAATTTGTAACTAATTAGTCACACATTTTAAGGTTTTGGTCATTGTTTTTTAATGGATACGGCCACTAACTCAAAAATGTGACCGTAGGTACCCTACGGTCACGCGACCTTTAGTCACACACACTCGAAAAATCATGTGTGACTATATGTATATCGTCACACTTTTTTGGTGTAGCCAAATCCACTTTGTGTTCTAGTGTTTGTTTAATTTATGTATCATACGAGTTGTAAAGAGATGAAACTCACTCATTTATGCTTTGCACCTTACGTGTTGGTTATTTGTCTTGGTGATGTAATGTCATACCCCGTCAGTGGCGGAAACACGGGAATGCGACGATACCATTCATCGCACAAGATACAAGATCATACACTTCATAATTTACAATAATAAAACTTGGGTTTACATGAATCTTTACATGTTAAGACTTGAAAAAATTGAATAATCAAAACTCATCTCGACCGAGTTCCCTTGTGTAGAAACCTAATTGTAGGCTTCATAGATCATTTTGCCCATCTAGGATATAATAACATTGAATGATATAAAGCACAGCGGAATAACAAATAAGAACATCAATGTTATGAACAAGGTTTTTATTCATACTAATAAACTATAAACTATTCGACTTTAATCAGTCGACTATGCTATCTAGATAACTAACTATTACACAAACTAATAAGCTAACTATTAGACTCTCATTGGAGAGATCTAACTATGATGGATAATAAAACTATTCACCCTAATACCCTTTATATAGAGGGATATTAAGGCTTACAAAGGAAGCTAATTAATTATATTAGGAAGCTAATTAAAACTAATTAAAACCTTCCTTTATCTTTGATATTCTTTGACTTTTCAATGCCTATCTTCATGGAAATCTTCCAGCTTTTAATTCTTCCATATGTAGAATACCAAAGTGTCATATTAATCCCTTGTTGTTTCATTCGTCTTCATTTATGCATATGTAATTTTGTAATCATCAAATCTGAGATCCCAACAATCTTCCCCTATTTGATATTACAAAACAATCTTCATGTATGAAACAATCTTCAAAGCTTCCCCTTGAAATAAGATCTTCTTGTACATGTCACCACTTTAAAATAAGCTGCAAACCATATAGTCTTCTTCCCCTTTTTGTAATCATTAAATAGGGGTCATCTGTAGATAAGCAACTTGTGAACACTTCCCCTTAAGTGGTACATGTAGATGGTTAAACATGTTAACAATAAGCTTCCCCTGAAAGTATGCTAACCATCTCTTTGAATCACGAAATCAGTTGGCTTCAAATAGTAATTATTAATGAAAATCATCTAAGTGCAATAACATCATCCTCTCTTATGTGACTGTTGCCTCAGTCGGCGATCTACTTGCAATCCTTGTTTGTACGTAACAAAAAGGTTACCCTTGTCACATAATTGATTAAAAAGCCATTGCATCAAATGTCTTCATAATACTCTCCAAAACAAACCATTATTTCATCATTGTTCGAGATCCAAATGCGTCCGTGTTGTCCCATATCGGACAAAGCTAGCAGAATTAACCATAAGCCCAGCAGACTTAACAGAGTAATGCTAGCAGAATTAACATCCAAACCAAATAGCAACACTTTTTCTGTCCCAAAGCTGTCACTAAACAGTCATTGACCTGCTGTTTGTGACAAAATGTCTGTCACTAAACCGTCACTAGGCTGTCACAGATTTCATGTCTCCTTCCTCCCATTATATTAGTGACATAATTTTCTGTCGCTATTCTGTTACTAAGTCGTCACTAATCCAGCAGTATTAAAAATGGGCGAGCAGTATTAACTCAATACTCTACCAGTATTAAGTTCCAAACACGCAGCAGTACAAACGATTAAAAGAACAGCAGTATTAACGTAACCACAAGCAACATGCTAATCACACATCTTCATCAGTAGGGTTATTCGAACCCAAAGTAACCTTATTTGTCATCTCAACATTAAACCAGCCCATAAGTGAATGTCTGATTAAATCCCATGAACTAAAATCCATTATACAAAGCTTAATACCTGTTGCGTATAATAAACATATATATGGGAGTAAACTTTAATCCCTAAAAATCAGGGATCATCAAAATAAATACCATTCCCATAAACCACGACATCATTTCCATAATATTCTGCCCATAAAAACTGCATCCATACTTATAACCATTAGTAGCCCATAAAATCACGTTCTTTAAAATCTATAGGTTATTAAGAAAGTCAACCACAATCCCTAAAAATTTGCAAACCAAAACTGTATCTTATGCAAAACAGCTTTCCATAATTCACGAATCATAAACATAACTGTTTTACCACATTTTCATCAAAACAACAACATAAACTACTTCCATAAAATCAGTCAATCAAACCTTATCAAACGCATCATTCAATTCACCAGTAAGAAGATCGTATAATCATACAATACCTTCTTCAATCGTCATTCCTTACACAATCCAAAAACATATCAAGTCATGTTCATCTCAACTAGGGTTCATCGTTGATCCATAATCAACTCACCAAAGCTAGTCAAGACAAATATAACAATAATCATTAACTTTGAAAAATGCCTTTTCTGCAGCAGTTTTAAAAACATCATATCTTTAATTTGAAGACTCAAATCAAAGATCGCTCCGGTCAGATCGTACCTATATGAGTATAGAACCTCCAGTTAAAATTTTGTGACGATCCAACGGTTAACGAATGATTTATCATCGTTTTACCACGGCTGCCCAGAAAGTGACGAACATAAAAACCCTAAACGGATTTTTAGGTTTCTTCTTCGTTCTTCGACCATAAAACCTTGAATCCTAGATATCAAGAGCAACCCGCTCTGATACCAACTGTAGAAACCTAATTGTAGGCTTCATAGATCGTTTTGCCCATCTAGGATATAATAACATTGAATGATATAAAGCACAGCGGAATTACAAATAAGAACATCAATGTTATGAACAAGGTTTTTATTCATACTAATAAACTATAAACTATTCGACTTTAATCAGTCGACTATGAACTATTCGACATTAATCAGTCGACTATGCTATCTAGATAACTAACTATTACACAAACTAATAAGCTAACTATTAGACTCTCATTGGAGAGATCTAACTATGATGGATGTGTAAAACTATTCACCCTAATACCCTTTATATAGAGGGATATTAAGGCTTACAAAGGAAGCTAATTAATTGTATTAGGAAGCTAATTAAAACCTTCCTTTATCTTTGATATTCTTTGACTTTTCAATGCCTATCTTCATGGAAATCTTCCAGCTTTTAATTCTTCCATATGTAGAATACCAAAGTGTCATATTAATCCCTTGTTGTTTCATCTTTCTTCTTTTCTTCATATGTGGTTTTGTAATCATCAAATCTCAAATCTTAACAATCTTCCCCTATTTGATATTACAAAACAATCTTCATGTATGAAACAATCTTTAAAGCTTACCTTTGAAATAAGATCTTCTTGTACATGTCACCACTTTAAAATAAGCTGTAAACCATATAGTCTTCTTCCCCTTTTTGTAATCATTAAATAGAGGTCATCTGTAGATAAGCAACTTGTGAACACTTCCATTAAGTGGTACATGTAGATGATTAAGCATGTTAACAATAAGCTTCCCCTGAAAGTATGCTAACCATCTCTTTGAATCACGAAATCAGTTGGCTTCACACATATCGGACAAAGCTAGCAGAATTAACCATAAGCCCAGCAGACTTAACCGAGTAATGCTAGCAGAATTAACATTCAAACTAAATAGCAACACTTTTTCTGTCCCAAAGCTGTCACTAAACTGTCACTAAGCTGTTGTTAGCGACACATAATCTGTCACTAAACTGTTGGTAAACTGTCACATAGCTGTTGACTCCTTCCTCCCATGGCCTTTTGTGACACAGTAACTGTCACTGATTTGTTGCTAACGTGTCACTAATTCTGGCAGTACAAACGTGGCATTAGTAGTATTAAGTATAATACCTTAGCAATATTAAACCTGCTAATGAACCGAATATATATGGCAGTTATAATAAGATCAAAGAAACTTCCTAACAATCAGGGACTTCCATATCACCACGAATCTCATTCCTTAAACAAAGCATCATATCCCTAACTGCTTTCAAAGACCACGTACCATATATGCAGTTTATTTTGGTAGTAGATCACAATTAATCATTACCACGTACAAACCTACTGTTTTGACTCAATCAGCATCATTACGACATCAAAACCATCCTTCAAAACCAATAACAGAACTTTTAAACAATCACGAACCAATCCATAATCAATACCAAACATGTTACGTGTTTCAAACCATAACCTTAGCAGATCCATAATAATCACGAAACATAAATCAAACCTGGTATTGATGCCATCTTTTAGGGTTTTCTTCAAAAGACGCAACCTTTTTGAGCCCAAACAGTACTTTTACATGCCCTTTCAACATATGTATGCAAAAACCCAATAGCTCACGAAGCAGCATCAATAAAATAATCAACGTTTACCTTTTTATTGCATCATCTCCACGTTAAAACCAGTTGGTCTAATAGCAGCTATATCTTTTCACATAATCACATGATCACCAATACTGCTTTTATCACCAACAACCTTATAAAAACTTCATTGTTCACTCAACCTTCACGTGAACTCAGAACTGCTATATACAAATATTAATTAGGGTTTCATGTCTTCTTCTATCCACGTACACATCTTTGAAGTTCTTGTTCGATTTGTAGAACCTTGTAGATCCTAGATATCAAGAGCAACCCGCTCTGATACCAACTATTAAAACCTAATTGTAGGCTTCATAGATCATTTTGCCCATCTAGGATATAATAACATTGAATGATATAAAGCACAGCGGAATAACAAATAAGAACATCAATGTTATCACAAGGTTTTCTTTATTCATACTAATAAACTATAAACTATTCGACTTTAATCAGTCGACTATGCTATCTAGATAACTAACTATTACACAAACTAATAAGCTAACTATTAGACTCTCATTGGAGAGATCTAACTATGATGGATAATAAAACTATTCACCCTACCTCTCTTTATATACTAGAGAGGCTAGGGTTTACAAGAAAACCTAGCTTTGATAAGAGGGATATTAAGGCTTACAAAGGAAGCTAATTAATTATATTAGGAAGCTAATTAAAACTAATTAAAACCTTCATTTATCTTTGATATTCTTTGACTTTTCAATGCCTATCTTCATGGAAATCTTCCAGCTTTTAATTCTTCCATATGTAGAATACCAAAGTGTCATATTAATCCCTTGTTGTTTCATTCGTCTTCATTTATGCATATGTAATTTTGTAATCATCAAATCTGAGATCCCAACATGTTGTCCTTCGGAATGATCCTTCGGTGGTGATGATCCGGTACTTTGCACTTTTGGTACGACCCTCCGAGAGGCGATTGTCCGGCACATTTTTCTTCAGCATGGTGCTGGTATGATTCCTTCGGTATTGTTCAGCAGTAGGGTGTGACCTCTTGCGGTGTTAAGAGGGTATGTTTTATTCGGTTCATCTCTTCGGCGTTTCCCTTCGGGTGGTCGTCCGGTGCGTTGTTCTCCGGTGGAGGAAGGGTATGTGTTGTTTGGTTCATTACTTTGGTATGATCTTCTTCGGTATCATGCTCTCTGGTAGCATTTCTCCGGTACTTAGAAATTACGACCTCCGGTGGAAGAGAGGTAGGTGTTGTCCGGTGGAAGAAGGGTGTGTGTTGTTCGGTTGATGCATCCGGCATGGTTTTTGGGTTGTGTAAGTGGATTGTCTCATGATGTTCAGTACGGATCGAATAAGGGCTCCGGTTAAGCTACACGGATACACCGGAGATGGGTTCGTCTCTTGGACGTGTAAAGAAAATGGTGACGGGTTCGTCGGCTAAGATCCGGGTACACGCTCCTCTCGGTCTGATTATATTGGTTTTAAAGGTAAATACATGGCTCTGAAACTTCCGGTATGAGTTAACTCATTCTACATCTCCAACCATAATCTGTAAGTTTTCAGGTTTCTATCTTTACTTCTTTCACCCCATATGAAACTGGTCGGAACGGACGCTCATTACATCGTCCTCCGCCAATCATATAAGATGAACTCAGCTTTTCATCTTTGATGTACGTTATTATTATCCGGCCCATGGTTTCAACTTGTGGTCATTTATCTAGTATTCCTATACTCCTATACAAGCTATAAAATAAAGAAAAGATAGGCAGTAGGTACCTAAATATATTTTGAAGTCTCGATAGATACCTAAATCTCTAGACACTCTATGTGCTTACTTCGTGGGCCTATCAACATAAAGAACCGTCATCCGCGGCAAATACTATTACATTTTGGATAAACATTTTCATACTTGCATTTTCATTTAAGCATCTAAACGTAATCTTATTTAAAGCACCTCAATTTTCATTTAAGTATTGTTTTCCTGCTCAAGTGATCAACTATTATACTAATTTCCATTTAATCTTTTGTTAGGGTAGACTGGTTTATCATCTGTACCCTAGTTATGGGTTGCGTTGCTTCATAAGTCATGATCCCAAAATCGAATTTATGTAAATAAAAGGATCCTGTATGATATACTAAAAAAAAGAAGAAAAAAAAAGAAGGAAAAAAAAGAAAAAGATTATATGGTTACATACCACCCTCTTATTTTAAGGCATGATATATACGCATGCCAAATACGAAAAGAAATAAAAAAACGCGCCCAGGGTGGCATTTTATTGATACGAAATATCCTTTGTTGATGTTTACGAGCCTCCAAGAAGAAAAGATGCTTTAATATTTTTTGGTTAAATTTATGCACATAGTATTTTGTATAACATGGCAAAATAAAAATAAAAGTCACGTGATTCATTTAAACTAGATTTTTTTATTTTTTGGTACTTTGTATAAATGTATGGTCAATTCAAAAGTATACTTACTCTCCGTCTTTGGTACTCCCTCCGTCCCAAATTAATAGTCCCCTTCCAAATATAGTTATGAGTAATGTAGCAAGTTTACCATATTGCCCTTAATGATACTAGAAATTACAAACTTTATTCAAAGCTTTAATTAATTTATAAAGGTAAAACTGTCATTCTGAAAAAAAGTAAGAGATAGAATGCAGTAATGATCATGTTTTCTTAAACTGTGTTTTTTGTCAGGGGACAATTAATTTGGGATGGAGGGGTACCTTTTATAGATACAGGTCAATGAAAACGCAAATGTACGACTTTTATTTTTAAAATGTACAACTTTAACTATTTCAAAGCACTGGTGCTTGTAAAGTGTCTCCCGTACTAACGTTTTTAGTTTTGTGTAGAACGAGTCAAGCACAAAAAGGAATAAAACAAACATACTTATTGATCTTTCCAAAATGTGTTTGTCCAAATTTTTGCGACGCACGGTTCATCACCTCTTGTCTCAAACCATGATGTCTTCATCCCATTGGTCATCACCGGTTGTCGAGACGTTTGATCTCCGTTTTGGAGTGTCG
>BQNB010111294.1:4757-22382 GCA_026074375.1 Tanacetum coccineum
GTAGGGTTCCTTTTATACACTAAGGAAAACCCTAATGGGCTTACAAAACGCGTCAAGTGATCATGTATATCTATTCCTAATATAACTTATGCATATCACTTAAGCAGTAGTACCTATATAACTAACAGTACTAACTATACTGGCAGTACTAACAATGTACTGGCAGTACTAACTATACTGGCAGTACTAACAATATACTGGCAGTACTAATAATTCTTGACCAGTTGATACTTTTTCTCTACCAGCATATGAATCTTCATAGATGTACCATCCATAAACAGAGTGTGAAATTGCATAATATCTTGTCACTACCCCTCCCTTGTTTAGATGCATCCTCCTCATCTAAATCATCATCTAAAGATTCAAACTGTCTGTATTTCCTCCTTCTTGATTGTGAGTTGCTTGACTTCCTTTGTCTTTCTAATCTCTTGACTTATTTCATTAGTCTGAGGATCTCTACAGTTTGAGCATCCTTCTCTTTCTCCAAGTCAAGCACCTGTTTTGACAGTTTTGTACACAAAGTAATTAATTCATCTAGTTTCATTCTACCCTCACCACTTCTAGGTGTGTAACCTCCTGTGAGAGGTGAATCATGGGGTGTAGATGGTACATTATCCGTCAATTCAAAAGTGTGTTCCATCCTGCCCTCCCTACTTCTAGATGTGTGACCTTCTGAGAGAGGTGGTAGGGCTTTTCAAGCACTCTCTCAGACCTAGTCTAAGCAGGAGTACCCCTATGGTTTCTTGGCGCCTAGGACTACCACTTGTATCTATTCCCTGAGAAATGTCAACATTAGGCATTGCCGTGGTCTGGGTCCTAATTATGTTATCACTGTCCTATGCTGCATCTAAGCTAGCAACAGTAGTGATAGCCCTTTCCACACTGTCACCCCCTCCTTATGGACAACCTCATCTGCTCCATGGTCTAGAGGCACACTAGTCTGAGGTAACTCAGTGTCCTTTTTGGTTCTCCTACATTTTTGAGTCTTTCGTTGTTTTCTTTGATATGTAGATGGAGATGGGAGTATTTGCTCAATGTAAGCTTTAGTTTGAAGTTCATGGGAAACTGTTAGAGGTGAAGTGATTCAGTTTGAGGTTCTGAAACTGTTTCAATATGAAGTGATGTAATTTGAGGTTCTAAGACATTTGGTTATGAGGTAGAGGGTGTGGGTTGGGATTCAGGGTGTACTGGTGAACCTTCACCATCAGGTGCTTGGTTTTGCACCAACATAGAGGCAAAAAGTAGAGTAATGTTTCCTGAAAAATTGACACTTTTCCTTGCCATATTTGAGAAAACCTTTTTAGTATGGCATGGTGTCACATATGTATTATTAAAAGGTTCTGGTAAATCTTTAAGCTGATTATTCATGTAGAGTTGTAAACCTTGGTATACATTAAAAAATTCTTTGAATCCAAGTTCCTTAACATTAACATTAAAATTAATTAGAAAAATTAAATGTTTGACCCTTTGCCAAACTATAAAATGCTCGAAGCCAAATTAGTTAAAAAATTCATTCCCATGCAGTGATTTTGAACTCTATGCAATGAAGGAGGTATGTATTAGGAATTTCCCATTGTGGAGAGAATGAACCTTTTGAAAAGGAAGTTTTGTTGAACTGTTGTTCATATACCTTTATGCAAGTGTTTCAATAATTTTTCATTGAGAGGCATGTTACCACCATCTCATCATTAAGAGAAGAATCACTTCTCTCCTGATGATTTGGATATAACCACAACATTGCCATCAACTATAGCATGTATTTGCTCGCAGATTGATTATTTTTGAAGTAGCAGTGTCTCCAAAACTGTTCAATAGAAGAAGCATAGATAGTAGGCTTACAGTGAGAGCATAGTGATTGAACATGTAGGAATATGATGAAACTCATGAATTCTTCATCATCCTTTTCCCAAATAGGATACCATATTGTGTTGACTCAAATAAGATCGAATCAGCCATTTGTGGATGTGATTGATGAAAAGATTATGGTTAAGATCGTTGATGAGAGTTTGAGAGTTTGTAAAGTTAATTGAGATATTATAAAGAGTACATAGGGTTTTGATTTTAAAACGACTTAATAAAACTTGAATCTTTAAGAGGAAGAAATCTTATAAGGAAAAGAAATATCAAGAATTTTCCAAATCATAGACCCCTATATGTAAGTTGTTGGCGGAAATATCTCAAGATTTATAATTAATTTAATGAAAAATTTGTGATGCTCTAAGTAAGTAAACGGTAACAAGCAGCACTAAGTTAGGCTAGCAGTACTAAGTTTGTGCTAGCAGTACAAACTTTCGTACTTATAGTTTTTGGCAAACTACCAGCCATCAACGGATTTGAGAATTCTTTACCAGTTGTCGTTTGCCCTGGAATAGCCAATTCTTTCTTGTCTGTTAGACATGGTGAATTGATGACCATTTGTTATGTGGTGTAAACCAATCATGTGAAACATCAGCAGTATTAACAAAGTCACTAGCATTCTCACTAAATCAGTATAACCATCATTAATCAAATAACCTTGAAGCTCTAAAACCTGCAAAATGTTAGTTCCAAACATAGAGAAACACAAACCAAAAATATTTGCATATAACCTCGCTATAACTGACAAGTATTTAACATTTAACTTAGCAGTACTAAGTTTAGTTACCAGTTTAATTATTTCATTATTGTTGCTCTTGCAAATATTCAAAGTATCCATGTTGTATAATACCACTGGCATTTATAACATAGTTCCATATAGCTTTTCATCAAACAAAGCTTATATTAGCTACAACAATACACAAGTACACAGCAGCACTAGCGGAACCTAACAACACTAACTTTTGTACTAGCAGTACAAAGTTTTACCCAGCAGTATCAACTAAAAGGTCATCAGTATAAGAAACATGACTTCATTTTTACCCTTTTTACTTAACTCAAACACATCTTGTGCAAAATCCTCTGTACCTATACATAAATAACCTCCCCTTAATCCATGCTTCAGGGATTAAGCATACCAATGCTTGCAATCAAAAACTGAAACCTAGTCACATCAAAGGCTTTAGTAAGAAGATCTGCAACATTGTAGTCTATATGTATCTTAACCATTTCAATCAACTTTTTCTCATAGGAATCTCTAATGAAATGATGCCTAATCTCTATATGCTTTGTTTTAGAATGGTAGACAGGATTCTTGACAACACAAATGGCACTCTCATTATCAACATGAATCTTTGTCTGCATAAAGTTGTATCCATAATCTAACATCTGATTTTGAATCTAAAGCACTTGACCAGAGCAGTGAGAAGCAACAATATATTCAGATTCAGTAATTAAATTAGCCACCACAATATGCTTTTTACATTGCCAAGAGATTAACCTTGAACCAAGAAATTGACAACCTCCTATTGTGGATTCCTGGTCCAAACTGGCACTGATAGTCACTGTCTGAAAAGCTTTCAATATGAAAAGGAGAGTCTAAGGATACCAAAGGCCTAATTTGGGTCGACCATTAAGATATCTAAAAAATCTATCTCTTTTTAATTGCATTCAAGTGAGAGACTTTTGGTTGAACTTACAATACTTGTGATGCAAAACTGAGTACATAATATCTAGTCTAGAGGATGTAAGATACATCATGACTCAATCATTGACTGTTAAATGGATATAAACAATCATCACCATCTTCATCTTTTGTAATAGCCTTGTTGGTTTCATAGGAGTACTGTGCTATCCTTATACTAGAAAATCCTAAAATTTCTTCAAGATATTCACCAACATTACTTGTCTGACTAATGAAGATACATCCTCTTTCTGCTTGACTGGTAAACCCAAGAAGAAAGTGAGTTCTCCCATTGAACCTCACTAGAACCTTTTGTGCATTATTTGCTCAAAATATGTACAAAAAGACTTTTAGTGGAACAAAGTTGATGTCATCTACTTAGTCTATGTTACAGTAAATATCACCCTTGACTCTTCTTTATGAAGCAAAAGTCTTGTAAATTTATCCTCTGAGAATCCATTGTCCAGCAGATAGGTTAGAAAATTAGTCTCAACCAAGCTTAGGAGCTTGGTGTTGCCCATATAGGGGATTCTCCACCTTGTAAACGTTTTTTGGAAATTTTGGATACACAAAAACCTGGTGGTTGGAGAACATCATACCCTCTCTTTAATAGTTCCATAGAGAAATATACTTTTGTCATCCATCTGGTACTCAAAGAAAATTCATAATGATGCTAGGCAAAAATAACCTGATGCTCAATACTAGCAACAGCGAGCAAATAATCTCACTCATAATCAATGCCTTCTTCTTGTTTGTATCTCCTTGTGCTACCAGTCTGGCTTTGTTTCTAACTACTATACCCCTTTTATCTTTCTTATTTCTATACACCCAATTTGTACCAATAGCCTTCTTGCCATAAAGTAGGTTAACTAGTGTCCAAACCTTCTGAATCTTAAACTAAAGCAGCTCTTCTTGCATTGTTTCAACCCAGCTTTCATCATCAAGGGCTTGAGCTATTTTTGTGGGTTCTTGCTGAGAGAGGAAACAGGCAAATAAGCAGTTCTGGAAATCTTTATGATTTGTCCTTCTCTGTTTATGGATATAGCTAATCATAGCATGTTCTCCAGAACTCTTCTTTGTCATGCCCCTTGTTTGTACTACTGATCTTGGATCTCCAATTATTTGATCTTTAGGATGAATAGAGTGTACTCTAGTTGAGGGAATAGGACTGACAACAGTTGAAGGTTCCATGTTGTTGAAATCAGCCTCTGCACCCATAACTTGATCAGCATAAGGAGAATTGTAAGTGTCCAAATCTTCATCATCATAAGCACTACCAAAAATGCCAGTATTTTGAACTTCAGCAGTATCCTCCAAATCAGGCATGAGAGGATCATCTGGAAAGGATCCACCAAGAGGAACAAATGATGATCCAACATCATTATAAGTTCTTGATGCACTAGCAGCATTAACTGGTGTGCTAACAGTATTAAAACTGTTAGTGCTGCTGGCTTTAGTAGCCTTCCCTGAAAGATTCTGCCTGTTACATTGTGCTTCAAACTCTTTTCTAACAGCATCTGATTGCTTTGTAGCCTCCTTCTCTTGATCCATCATCTTATCAAGAACATTCTTCAAGGCTTGTTCATTCTCACTTGCTGGTTTTTGTACAGGAGATTCACCAGCAGAATCATCAGCTGTATCATTTTCATCTGAGCTCTTGTAGCTTGAAGAGATAGAAGATCCCCCCCCCCCCCCCCCCTATATTGGGAACACAATGTAATTATTGAGTAGACACATTCATTTATTCAGATTGTTCAGCTCAACACTTTGCTTCAAACCTGTATTCCATTAGATTCTTGTGGGACTGCATTTTTTGTTAGTTTGATTTCCCTGCAGTAACCTGGTTGATAATTATAGAATTTGTACGGAACAATGTCAAAAAATCCTGTTAGGTCCTTGTCCTTGTTCATTTGGTTTATTTTCAAGAAAGTTTACATGCAGATTCTCTTCAACTTTTTTGGTTTGAGAATTAAATACTCTGAAAGCTTTGCTATTTACAGAGGACCCCACTAAAACCTCTTCTTCAGCCTTCCTATCAAATTTGCCTAAGGGGTCTAGGGTATTTAGGATAGTAACAGGACATCCAAAAGGTCTCATGAAACTTATGCTTGTGGTCTGCCATTATGAGTTCATAGGGTGTCTTGTTATGGAGGCTTGGTCTCTAAAACCTATTCAGAACATATAAAGCAGGTATTAACTGCTTTAGCCCAAAAGACAGTAGGTAGAAGTGAGTCTGCTAGCATAGTCCTAGCTGCCTCAATCAGAGTCCTGTTCTTTCTCTCAACAACTCTATTTTGTTGTGGAGTTCTAGCAACACTAAATTCCCTTTTTATCCCTTTTAATCTGCAGAATTCATTCATTTCCCTATTTTTGAATTATGTCCCATTATCACACCTGATTACTTTAACCTTATGGTTTAATTGGTTTTCTATTTCTGTTATGAATCTCTTAAGAATCCCATAGTCATATCTTAGAGGCTAAGAAGAAAAACCCAGCTAAACCTGCTAAAGGTCATCAGTCACTTCAAGGCAATATGTCTTATGGTGATACTCACTAACAGACGTTTGGGACCAAATAAAGGCATATGCAACATCTGTAAGGGTTGGCTGATAGAGCTCACAAGTTGGCCTTACAGGAGGCTTTGGGCTTGTCTTTCCCTTCTAACAAGCAACTACAAGTATTGTCATTTCAATAATCTTAAAGGGGACCTTTTCTTACTAGGTTTCCCTTCAAAGTTTATTCTTTGTTTTAAAATTCACATGACCCAGACTCTATGCCATAATTTTAGACTATCAATTATGGCTTATGCAAATAAAAAAAGTTAAATCTCCAGAAGGAACAACCATTCTTTAAATCAAAGCTGTACATATTACTTTGCCCGGGAACTCTAAGCAGTACTTGGCTTGCATCAAGTAGCTTAAAATCAGGAGACAAAACAAGACATTCAGTTTCAGTGAAAAGAACACTGTTTTTCTTGTCACACATTTGTGAGACAGAGAAAATATTTCAACTTTAGTTTTTGACTTAATACACATCTTTATAAGTCTAACCTTATCTGTCTTTATCTTTCCTTTCTGTTATCTTACCACTATATCACTTCCCCCAAAGGAACCAAAACTCATCAATTCTTGATAGTCAATAAGGAAGTCTTTGTTCCCTGTCATGTGCCTGGAACATCCACTATCAAATATTCCTTTGTTCTTCAAAGCTTGTTGTGGATTTCCCTACACAAAAGTAAGAGAGTCAGTGTCTCTTAGGGACCCAAGCCACTACTGACTTGAGTCTGCCTTGTGGATCAATATAATTTACTCTCTTTGAGACCCATGATCCACTATTGTCTTTGGAGACATTGTTTAAATCAGTCATTTTAGGTCTCCAAACACAACCTGCTGAGGCCTTAATAGTAGTGACCCCATTTCCCTTAACAGCACTAACTGTTGTCTTGCCCTGCTAGTATTATACACCATTTACTCTGACTTATTTTATACTTTCATTTGATATCCTGGTATTTGGTGTTGCTTGGTTTATTAAAAGAAATTCGAATAGGTGAATGTGAATTATGAAAAAGCATTTGTTTATATTTTGAAAATTCACTCTATTTGTATGGTAGCAGTTTTAATGGGTCTGATTGTATAGTTGATGTTGTTGCTCTTAGAGAGTTTCTCTTGACTGTTCTAACTTGTACTTTAAGACCTTGTTATGACTGCAGATGGAACAAAATTTATTTTGATGATTTCTATTCTAGGAACATTTTCCAAATGGTTTTATTTCCCTTTGATCAGGATTTCTTTCCATATTTTTCAAAACAGAACTTTTTAGCCATTCTTATTTTCATGAAAATCATGTCTTTTATTAGATGGCTGTTAATGCCCACCAAACAAACAGGCTTTCTTGTAAAAACCCAATCCTAACCCCTGTTTTTTGAGTCATTTTCCATCCAATGTTTCTATATACCTTACGAGATTTTTGCAGTGGTTAGCCTAGGTTTTTCTGCTTGTTTAAGTTAACGATCTTAATTCTAGCATTAGTAAACCTCAATCTTTTTAAAACTAGGTTTGTTTTTTGAGAATCCTCAGACTGAAATATATCATCCTCATCATCATTAACCCAGTCTTCAATGATAACTCCACTAGGCCTAACAAATTCAACTCTAGGCATTTCTACACTAGTATTACTAGGTGGGGTGATACTTGTTTCAACTTGAGACACACTAGCACTAGTCTTATTTGTTGTAGGCCTATAAACAGAATAATCCAATCCTACAAAAGATAGGTCAGCAAGTGGAGGCATGTAGTTCCCAGTAAGAGGAGGGGGAACTGTATGATATTCATTATCCTTTTTAAACCTATCATTTGTTTGATTGTCATCACCATCACTTGAACGATTATCAAAGACACTATTAAACAATTCACTACCACTTGAATCATTTTCATTCAATTGATCTCCATATCCTAGACCAGTTTTATCTTTAGAACTTATTTGACTATTAATCAGTTTATTTAAGTTTTTAGAAGATGTTTCAAACTGTTATAGTTTAGCTTTCAAATCTTTTTTTTCTTTTAAAGTTTGTTCTAACTGATTTGTAAGTCTAGTGATAGCATTACCTTTATCTTTTACTTCAAACTCTAATACTGCAATCTTTTCCTCATAGACAACTTCATTTTTCTGATGAACAACTAACTGTACCTCTATAGATTCTAGGCCTAACTGATAAGCTATAATTTCTAGATTAGCCTTATTAAGAGTTTGTCTCTATTCATCAAACTATTTTTGAAGTTTTTCATATGTTTTAACACATTTTTTAGAACAAGATTGTACCTCTGTGTTAGACCCTGAGGAGTTTGAAGTGTAGGCCATGAGATCTAGATCTGATAAAGTTCTTCTTATTCAGAGTTTCTCCACAAGCTCTGATACCACTTATGAGTCCTAATGAATAGATCTTCTTAGCTTGTTAAAGGTTAGTTAACTTGGATAAATCCAAACTAACTATGTGAGAAACTATGATTATGAATACTACAAGTTATGCGGAATCTAACTTGTAATACTAAGAAGAACAATGTAAACAAAACTTTGAATATATATTGATTGCAAATATTCTGCCTAGGTTACAGAATAACTAACTATGAAAACTTATATCACATCTATATCTTACTATGTCGTAGAGTTCCTTTTATACACTAAGGAAAACCCTAATGGGCTTACAAAACGCGTTAAGTGATCATGCATATCTATTCCTAATATAACTCATGCATATCACTTAAGCAGTACTAACTATATAACTAACAGTACTAACTATACTGGCAGTACTAACAATGTACTGGTAGTACTAACTATTATAACTAATAGTACTAACGTACTTAGTCCATTAGCAGTATAAACTTGTAGAAGCTCTTTCAACTATTTCATAACCCTTTTGCACGATTTTCTTTCAGTTCTTTCTCTCTCTAGATCTCACTAAATCTCTCTAAATCTTTGATTATCCAACTTGGTTAATCTTGTTTAATGTGATCAAATCTTCTATCCTTTCCTCAAGTGCAAGAGAAGAACTTTCTTCATCGCCAAGATACGAAGTTATGTAGTCTAGTTAGTTCATTTGTAACACTTGTTACATATAGATCTAGTCCATATCTTTCATTCTTGTATAGTTGTGTAGATTCGGATAGTGTATAAATCCGGAAGTGTTGATGTTGTGTCGGTTAGTATTTTTGTCCTCAAAATACAAGTAGGGGTGATAGATTGGTTCTAGATAAGATTAGGACTCGACATTTAGCTTAGTTTCGGAAAATAATGTAAGCGACGCGGTTTATGTGTTTAGGCCATAAAACACAAGGTTTGTTATGTTGGGCCATAAAACATAACGGGTTTGGTTGTACCCGAAGAAGGACTCGACATCTAGCTTAGTGTCAGAAAATAATGTAAGCATTGGTATAAGGTTTTCTCCGCCGAAAGAGAGCTTGTTGATTAGTGAAGTAACTCTCGAGTTGGATACTCGAGGAGTGGAGTAGGGCGAAGAGGAGCTTCATGACCGAACCACTATAAATCATCATGTCGGTTTGCATTTTCTTTTACCTTTCTCTTTACTTATGTCTTTACATTTATCGCTTTACTTTTACACTTGCATTGTGCTTATGATTGTGTGAATTGTTGTGTATGTTGTGTTAGTCATGGTTGTGTAGCTCTTTGTAGTAAACATTGTGAGTGTGGATATATTGATAGAATATGCGCTAGTTATTGTAAATCATAATCGACACTGCTTCATATGCTGTCTACAAATTGATGGTGATTTGATACAAATGATCTAGTCCGAAAACCTCTTCTGGAGGCGGTCCATTTTAAATAGGGCTCGCCTCTGTTTTTAATGTACTAGGCGGCCCTCATATATTTATGGGACCGCCGATAGAGAGTGATGTAATAAGTTGTTAGGTCTTGTTTATCTTGAATCATACATAATCAACCATGAAAGCTTGGAGAGAATAGTAGAGGAGGACAAGTATTCAAATTTCAAATGTTATTAAATGGAGGGAAAAAGGAAAAGTTTATTACAAGGCATCACCTTCTAATGATGATTGAAGGGGTATTTATAGGTTAATGGAAGGAAAGCTTCCCTTCCTTTATTTTTAAAGTTTTCTACTTCTAGTCCTTATTCTTTGGCATTTATGCGATTCTTACTTTTGCATAATATAATTATTAAAATCTACTTTCATTCTAACAATATAAATCGAATAATGCATACTAAATATAAAACCACATAATCGGCACTTTTTATGAACCTAACAATCTCCCCCTAAGGGTCGATTATTCTGGGCGTTCTCTTCGTGGTCCAAGTGGTCTTCCATTCACATACATCTCCCATCTTCTCATCTGATTGCGATACTTCAATCTTACCTCAATCTCCTCTTCAAACAATTTTAGATACTCAACTTCTTCATTGGTGAGATCTCTGTGTATAATCCATACTTAACATCTATTTTATTATAACACCTTAATCCTTTAATACTCTGTTTAGATTGCATTATAAAAAATTATGAATCTCTGAATGTTACATCACCCTTTTCTCTTTTCTGGCTTTCTTGCATATGATTCCATGAAGGGCTCATAGATGTTGGAGAACATTTGAGTTTTTCAACTCATGGGAAAGATATTGTTGGTGCAGTGAGATTAACTTTCTGTTGATAACTTTCAATTCCAAGTTGAAAATCATGCACTCTTTCCCATATCACTGAACTTCTGATGAATACTGATAAAGACCATAGCAACCTGTTTTGCATAATCAGGTACCTTGCCATTCATGATCAGCAAATATATGTCCTCAATATCATTCTTATTGAGATTCTTGTTATCTAGAGCTCGGTAATCGACGACAATGCTATCTCATTAGTCTTCTTGAAACTATATCTGTGAATATACTTGTGTTCATGTCTAATTCCAGTACTCTTGTTACTTGAATGATCTTTGAGTTCAAATATAATCACTTCCTGTGGTTTTCCAGGTCTTTCTGTTTATATGTAGAAGATCTTATGCATGAGGATTCTTTCAATGTTCCAACACTCATAACGAAGCATAAGGATTAAATTTCTTAACACACTTATTCACCCATCTGGAAGTTCGTTCTTCGATATCATTATCATTAAAGATAATTGCAGGAAACTTGTGAAGTGACAATACTATCTTCTCAGGCCCTGAACTTCCTTTCTTCAGATAAAAAGGTCGTGATTTTATAAGAGATGTGGTGGAGCTTCTGGAATCTCTCTGCACTTTGAACTAGAGGTGTGGTTTTGTGGGTGCGGTAGAACAAGGATTTCCTTTCTTACTTTCCCAACATGTAACTTTTTAGTAACTTCTTCATTGTTCAATGTGATATTGATGCTTATTCCTGAAGTGACATCTTTGTCTCAACATTCATCAGCATTTCTTTAATTTTTCTTCATCAATTTGTGCAGTGATACTTCTTCCATATTATCTTGTGACATTTGCCTTTCGTTGGTATTTCATCTATATCTGATAGCATAAGTCAGTCAACTAATAATCGACCTCTTCTTGCTATTGATTTCCTGACGTTGAATGGGTCTTGTTCATTTTCATTGTCCCTGTCTAGACGATGATCTCCAGGGACATCATATGCTTCATACTTTAGAATCTCTCTGCCGCTTTGCACGAGTCTCCCCCTCGGTATGTGCATCATCATGAGGATCGTCTCTGAGCTCTTGGCGAACGACAGAAGTTCTACATGTAGTTTGTGGTACCTAAAGACTCTCAAACTTCATCTGAAGTGCTAGCCATATTGCTATGTCTTGTTGCTGCAACTGAGGATCGCTTCATAGAGAGATACAGTTGATATTGTTGTTTCAGGAATAGAGGGTGTTTTTGTGATTGAATGGTTGATAACATGAGAAATATGTCCAGACATATAACTTCTTATTGACGCATCAACTTGAGAAGGAATGTGATTATCAATAGCTTTCTGAATTTGTAAGGAAATATCAGCATGTATATTCCCACGCTCTTGTACAATAGCTTTAGCAATCATCCGTTCCATCTCTTCTTTAGTCTTTTGTCTTTCCAAAATCAGCCCTTCCACAACATACACTGGAACTTGATCTCGAACCTGCTCAGGAACTTTCTTTTTAACTTGCTCCTTAATATGCGTATCTACTATAGTGGGTAATGATTCGACCATTACTTCTTAGAGATGATCAGCAAGAGTATCAAATGACTTCCTTAACATAAATCTTTTTTTCAGATGTTCAAACAAATATGATATCTTGTCCCGGTAATTCTGAAAGCACAATTCTTGTATCGTTTGAAACGAGCAGGTTTGGCTTTGAATAATGATATAAGTCAGTTTGTTTTAGATATGTTGGTGTTGGGTGATCTTGATAATGGTGTAGTTTTAGTGTCAGTTACCGTCAATTTCGGGAGTTTTCAGTATCCTAAGATACGAGATCAGTATGAATCCTAGAAGATCTAATTGGTGTGAGGAATGGTGTACTCCTAGACTCCTCTATAATCTTCCCTTTCTCCCTTCGCTTTAATTCATACGCTTCATCAGTTATTTCTTCCTCCTCTTCATTAACATTCACAGGTATTACAACATTAGTTTATTTCCACCTCTTATCATTAGTGATCTCTACCTCTTATCATGTACACCTCCAACCTCCGGACTTTTCCTTTATCACTCCTGGGCTCTAACTAGTACGGGATCTTTGGTTCATCATTCATATGGAGTAAATATATCAAGAACATTCTCTGATACCTTCCACCATCTTTTGCAATCTCTATGGAGTTCACAATTTTCTCTAGCTTCTTGCTTTTCTCGACTTTTGTGCTCAGCAAGACTTACTTGTAATGTGTCTTGTAAAATCATTTCATCTGCTTTATCAACAGTTGGCATGGAGCTGGTGGGAGGTATGACGTGTGGATATTCTTTCAAGGTTAGACGAATCACAGTTGATCGTTTTGGAGCACTTGACTCTGCTGTATCCATTTTAGGGTTAGGTGACCTAGGGGTGCTAGGTGTCATATGCATTCCATGGGTAGACTCAGTCGACTGTGACTGAGTCCAAGGAACATCTAACCCAAACACCTCCGCATACATCCGATAATGCTCCATGTGCTTCATTTCTTCTGAAATCATCCAATCTAGAATTTTCATTCCAACTTTGTCTTTGTATCTCCCTGAATTAAAGATATTTTTCATTATATCATCATCTTTCAAGTTGTGATACCTGTCTCGAGCATGTCTTGAAATTTCAGGGAAACTAGTCATGTAATGACTAATGACGATCTTTGTAAATTTTAGATAAAGGATCGAAGATGTTGGATGATGAAGAGAAAAGTAAAGTCCTTCTAATTAGCTCGCATAATCCCATGTCTATTATGATAAAGCATAAATCATTTTGATTATCTGCATCGGCGGTTGATCCCATCCCAGTGACCATTGTGTTGTCAAGCATTTTTAAAATATCTTGCTTAACGTTTGCCTATGGTGCAGAAAGACCAGTGTCTTAAAGCTTGAGATGTCTTAAGTCCATTTAAAGCCAATTTGTTGTTCTTATTAGAATAGAAACTGTCTAAAAATGATGGTGGTTGTCACAAAGCTATCATGATCGTTGGCATTTGCTTATGGTAAGTGAAGATTGTCCTAAAGTCCATCAGGTAAGAGAAAGCACTTTCTTGCCAAGTTAACGTATAGCCTATACTTTGATCCTCTTCCTTCAAAGTATTCAGATAATGTGCCTATTCGATCCATTGGTACCAGCGGAAGAAGCAGCATCTGAATCGTAAAAAAAATAAAAAAAAAAAAAAAAATTAAAAAAAATGGGTTGATTCTCTGATGGATATTCGTCAGTGGTTGTGCCTTTAGGGTGAGGCTAATGCACATGTTAGTATCCAAACCTTTTTTTCCTTGTTTGCATCCATGAGATCCTACGTTTGTTTGGGGGACAAAGTTCGTCTGATATGACATCAGCTGCATGTTGTTGTTGTTGTGCCATGATGATTGCTGAATGAATAAAATTGAGATGTTAGTTAACAAACAATTCTTTTGACGTTTTTGTCTCTTTCCACTATGTCCGTTTTATATATTCTGGAAATTCTTTTCGAACATATTTTTGACCAGTTTGTTTCTCATGTGCTCGTTCTTGCTTTTTCTAGCACATGCCATACGCTTTATTCGAATTTTTCTTTTGATTTTTCATTTTTGTGTGTTCTGGCAATTCTTTTTCGAACATACATTTGATTTGCTTTTTCGTGTATGGATTTAGCTCTCTCTGTCTGTTTTTATAATATCCTCACCAATTTTTTTTTTTGACAAGATACTCTTTCAAGAATGATGAAGATTTCTCTTTTGATTTTGAATCAAGACTCTTTTGTGAAATATAAAAGAGAAATCATACAACTTCTTAAAACCATTTTTGTAAAAGAGTATCATTTTGTCACAATCACAGATTTTGAGAAACTTTGTCCAGAATTCATTAGACATTAAATTTATTTAAATGATACATAGAACTTAGTTCAATCACTAATCTACTAACTGATTGGTCAGAAGGGTCACTCACTCTCATTCTAATTCATTGCAGAAAAAGGCCGAAACCAATAACATGGACCTTACGACCACTTAAACAATTGAGACTTGGATTGTCAGTGTCAGTTATTAAAAACTTTTCCCCTTTCATTTTTTGTCATGATCCTAAACCAATGTAGACAGCACACATCTAAAATCAATACTAGAATGGTCCCTAAGTCACTACACTCTCATTTGTCATTGAGAAAACGGTTAAACACCGACATTGATTAGACCACTTAAACAATATGAATAGATACATATTTGACCATAGCTTAGAATTCAATTAAAACTTGTTTCCTTATAAAAATCATTAGCTGTTTGAAAAAACCACATGAGAAAAACTGGTTCAGTTTGTTCCACAGTATACGAGCATTAAGCTTAAAAGGCATTCATTTAACTACAACGACATTGTTGTGATTTGACTTTTATGTTGACTTTACCGATTTTGACTAAATTACTTTCTTGAGTTTTAGACTTTACTGTGTTTGACAATTTGATTGTGAACAATTTAAAACAAACTCGACAATTAAGTTTGTATTTAACAACAATAAAGTAAACTCGGTAAACGTCACACTTGGTAAACATCAATCAATCAAAGCAAACTCGATAATCACAAACTCGACAATCATTAATCTTTTCAGTTTTAAGTTTAACATCGAATTTATATCTCTGGATTTATTCTCAGTTATGATCTTTTTTTTTTATTTTTTTTTTTTTTTTTTTTTTCTTTTTTTTTTTTTTTTTTTTTTTTTTTTATTTTTTACCCATTTCAGTAAGACATAAACTCAGAAAACTTTGAATGTTTCTGAGTTTGAAATCGATAAGTGAAAACACAAAGATCTGGACTTAATATACATTTATAACGTACATTGAGAGAAAAAGTAAGTAATAATCGCTGTTTTAAAGCCGCAACAAATCCTTTTTGAAACTTTTCCTCTCATACTCGATAAAAAGACTCGGTAAAGGAAAAGGTAAAATTGAAAATAATTTCTTCCTTTTATAGCAACCGAAAAAGATTCAGAAATTACACTTTCAGTCCCTTTAGTTTTACATTCCGAATTTTGATTTTGATTTTTTCAAAAACTCCCCCTCGAGTAATGAAGTCATTTCAAAATTTGTTCACCATTATCAAAAACTCCCCCTTGGAATGAACTCATTTTCACATTCAAAATTTTTTTGTGAGAAATTAATGTTTTTATTTTATTTCCGAAATGATGTATATGAATGAAGATTTTCCAATTACTCCCCCGCAGATTATGATTCCGTATTTTCAATTGAAAGCTTTTTATAAAAAACTTGGAATCATGAATCTAATTATGTGATCTTTAAATAATTATATATATATATATTTTTTTTAATATGAAAAATCTTTTTGAATTTTTGTATTTTTCAATTTTTTCTTTTGTTTTTGAAAAATGTATTTACATGTTTTTTATGTATGATCTTTTCAAGAAGATGACTTTGTCAGGCTTTCCAACTGTGTTGGAGTCATACATCTCATACCAATGCGATGAACTAGATACTCAAAGCGTTCTTTTGGAAGAGCTTTAGTAAATAGATCCGCAAGTTGGTATTCTGTCCCGACAAAGTAAAGTTCCACAGTACCCTTCTCAACATGTTCCTTAATAAAATGATACCGGATGTCTATGTGTTTTGTCTTAGAATGCTGGACTGGGTTGCATGAGATAGCAATGGCACTCTTGGAATCACAATACATCAGAATCCGGTTGTATTTGTATCCATAGTCTAGTAGTTGTGTACGCATCCAAATGACTTGTGCACAACATGCAGACAAGGAAACATATTCAGCCTCAGCAGTAGACATCATTACAATCTTGTTTCTAGAACTTCCAATTACAAGCTTTCCACCTAGAAATTGCAATCCTCCTAATGTACTTTTACAATCATCTTTACATCTTGCATGGTCCGCATCTGAATATGCAATTAGTTCAAATCCGGAATCCTTTGGATACCATAGTCCCATGTTATAGGACTGTCTTAGGTACCGAAAGATCCGTTTAACCTCTTTGAGGTGTTTGACCGTAGGACGTGCTTGATAACGAGCACATATAAAAGTAGCAAAAGCAATGTCTGGACGACTGGCTGTTAGATACATAAGCCCTCCTATCATGCGACGATAAGTCGTTTGATCAGTAGGAGTGCCTTGTAAATCAGCATCCAGCCTCTCAGTTGCCATAGGTGTGCTCATGGAGACACACTCATCCAGACCATGTTTCTTTAACAATTCAATCGCGTATTGTGACTGACTTATGAATATGCCATAGGGAGATTGATGAACTTGAAGTCCAAGAAAGAACTTTAGTTCACCCATCATTGACATTTCGAAATTATTTTTCATTAGATTTGCAAAACATTTTGAAAAATCTAGATTTATAGATCCAAAAATAATGTCATCAACATATACTTGAACAAGTAATATGTCTCCCCCGTGACGTCGTGTGAACAAATTCGGGTCAATAATACCTTTAGTGAACCCATGTTCAATTAGAAAAGAAGACAATTTGTCATACCATGCACGAGGTGCTAGCTTAAGACCGTATAGAGCTTTTTTCAACCTGTAGACGTGATTTGGAAAATCTGGATCAAAAAACCCTTCAGGTTGGCTGACATAGACTTCTTCTTTCAAAGTACCATTGAGAAAAGCCGTTTTGACATCCATTTGAAAGATAATGATATTCTTATGAGCATCATAAGCGATAAACATCCGAACAGCTAGGGGTGTTCATTGGTTCGGTTTTCGGGTTTGTGGGTTGTACGGTTCGGGTTCATCGGTTTGAAAAATTTAACCAAAACCAAACCAAACCAATTATAGAACAGAAAAAACCAAACCGTACACCAAATTACAATTCGGTTTGGTTTCGGTTTAAACCAAGAAAACCAAATTCAAGTGAACTCCAAAAAATAAAAAGAACGTTTCCTTAAAATATAATCTAAAAGTTATAATAAAAAGCTAAAATTTTCAAATAAAATTAACAAATCAAAAAGTCTCACAATATGCTCA